>JANSTS010001117.1:65794-88147 GCA_026546915.1 Sylvicola fuscatus
CACCACGAACCTTTTTATCGCTTCTAATGTGTGTTTTTTTTAACATTGTATAAACATTTTGTTAGTTGTTGTTGTGTGTGTGCTTTTGCTACAAACGACTCAAAAAGCTTCGCGAACGAGAGCACACACAAACATTACACGCACAACAACAATGCCATTGTTATTCATGGACTGTAATTTATGAATTAACAATTAAATTACATTAAGAAAAGTCAGCAAAATATCACAAGACATAAGATTTTCTTAACCATGTTGTTTATTATCTACACATATTTACAATTAAGTAGATTTTAATTAGATTTTATCCGAATAATATTTTCTGAATTAATTTACATTTTAATTGACTATAATTATTGATAGAGACTAAACGAAAAATGCTGTGATTTAGGTTTCAAAATTAAATAGTGAGTGGAAAACTCAGATTTCCTTGATTAAATTGACTCGATTTACCAGTAAGAAAGGATGTTAAATGATGCAAAGTGCGGCTACTTGAATTTTTGTTGAACCACTACTCATTTTAATAATGACGTTCCATTACTTATGCTTTTCGCTAAAGCTTTTTTACTCGTGTTACATGCCTCACGCCTTTACTTTGCTCTGATGAAAAATTTCCTGCTTTTCATTTTAATTTTTCTATAGTGGTTAGAGTGAATGCCGATTTTTAAGAGATTCCTTGGATCCTTGGAGCACTGACCACATCATATGTTTAAAAACTCATTCAGCTTTCATTGTAAATGGGATTACGGCCTCTGGAAGACGGTCAAATATTTTCCTTGGTTTGAAATACCCATTAAAGATATTGAAAAACTGTTTGTATATACGAGTATCTACACAAATAAAAGGATTACTTCTTCATTTTTAAATGTATGTATACAATGAGTGAGTTTAAAAAGCAAACAAAAAAAGGAGAGAAGAAAGTAAAGCCGCTTTAACAATGCAGGATGCTAAAATATTTTTTGCGAGGGATTTACACGTTTTTGTTTAACTGTTTGTCGGCAATCACCATGAAATTAAATGGATTTCCCTTCCCAAAAGATTTGGTTATGAAATAAATAAAAAAACAAGTAATTGGAGAATATTTCGGTATTGAATTTGATATCGAAAAAGCTCTTATAAAAATTCAAATCAACCAGATAAACTATTGAACTGCATGCAAAAATGTGCACAGTAAAGCAGGAGCGATTGAGTTTAAAATCATGTTCGGTTACATATAATTTCTCTTTCAGATTTATTTCACTTTCCTGTGCAAATCATCCACAGAATGGAAAAAAATCTCTGAAATCTATGTACAGGAAAAACTATTTTGATACAATCTTTCCGTAATCCGTTGCCGTTCCATGCGAAATCGGCAAAGTGGTACACATGTCTGCTCATGCATGTGTATAATAAATTCCATGCTAGCCGTTGGCTTCTCAACTATTTCAAATTTAAACGATATACCATAGCCATTTTTCACACAAAAACCAAATGCACATGCACTATTGTGCAACTTTTATTTTCTCACAGGGATGAAGAAAGAAAATGTCCAAAAGACACGGCCAAAAGAGAAACGGCCAGTTGATGTATTCACCCCATCGTTTTCCGGGAAAATGGTCCGTCGTCGCCTGTATAATCTCAAATCTAGTACACTGCATTTGGGTGTTCACTTTTTTATTATTTTAATGCATTTTTTTTTTACCGTGTTTTCATTTTATTTACTTCGCATTTACTTTTTCCGGAAACTTTTAAGCTTGTTTGCAGCTTTAGCTCTGCCGTATCGTGTTATTGTACTATTTTAAGCAAACAAGCTCACAATGCGATTTCGCCATTTCCTACGTGTACGTTTGTGGCCCACTGAGACATAACAAAAATCCATATACAGCCAAATATGCAAACTATGTATGCACTCTGCAACTTTTTGTACAAATCGAAATACTTAAGGTACAATTTTCGTTGTTGTTGGTTTACTTTTTTCAGCGTCACATTTTTTCTGGGTTGTTGCTGTTTTATATCTTCATTGTATCCGCGTACGATTGCGTTACATAAATGTTTCGCATAACATAAGTTTGGCGAAATAAAACTGCAGCACTTACATCGAGCGAAATGAAACTGCGGATAACCAAAGTGAAAAGGCACAAGTTTCCGCATCCACGCTTTTGAGTATCGCCCGACTTAAGTTTATGCCTTCTGCTACGTACGTCTAGTTTATGAGCTTTGATATAAAAACGTTATATCGTTGTATCGTTATGGCGCTAAAACATCCCTCTCGAAAATGTGTTACCATATTGACGGCTTATGCCGATTCTACAATGATTTGCAACTTGTGCGACTATAAAATGCAACAACATATTAAATCACTCAAGTTTCACTGTAAAGCCCTTCCAATTATCTAATGTCTTACAATGTGATCCAATTGTAAGCCTTTCGGGGATTCCGGGTAATTAGAGTCTCAACAAATTGTTATCTCTGCATTGTCAATGTGCATGGCACCCCTTCAAACGTATATTTTACGTAAAAGCTCGCCGGAAATTTATTAACCATGCTTACGGAAAAAAGCTCATGCATAAATTACAGCTTATTGGCAATTTGTACAACAAATTCAATAAATCTTCAATAAATATTTTAATGTATTTACATTTGTGACAGTTGCCACGAATCAGTCTTAATACGGATTTTATGCACACCCCTCTCACCATATTGCAGCCAGAATCCTGCATGCAAATAACCATAAGCCTGAATGTCCTTAAATTGCTCGGCAGTCGATGAAAACAATTTACCTAAATTAACCAACAAGAAAATGTATATTTAATTTAAACCAAAATCAAAGCTTTGATTGAAGTAATTGGCTTTTGAAGTAACCAAAATTACAATATTTAAATTATGATTTCCTTGCATGCATGCAAATTAACTATTTTGTTCAGGGATGAAATTGTATGCCAAAATGTCCCGCATTTAAATATGTATGCCAAGAAAACAACAAACCATAGACAAGTCAAAGATTACATACCATTTTTTTGTTCTGTTTCTCTCTTCTCTCTAATCTTTTAGTTCCGTGCATTCCTCACCGTACGACTCACCCCCGACAGCCTGCCAAGAAGCAGTTCGGTTAGTACATCATCGCCTACATAACAAAAACACACACACACACACACACAATGCTGCTCAATCGCAATTGTTGGCGCCCTTTTATGTGAACACATTGCCTTAAGCGCGCGCGTTATAATTTCCCTCATTTTTACATACACTACATAAATTCGTTCGTTCGTTATGTTTTCCTTGCTGCTGCTGCGTGCGTTCTGTAGGCTGGATAGCATGACGGGGTGGTGATGGTGGTGGGTGGTGTTGGCCCCTTTATCCCCCTCCCCCCCAATACATAATCGCCCCACACCTTAATGGCAGCTCAAGCTTTAGACACATGATGTATAGAGATGCGCGCTTATGCTCTCATACATAACTGGATTACACTTGATTTGGCACATTGCATACGGCGCGCTCAAATTAATATATAATTTTAATCGCATTTCTCATCAAATCGTTTGTAAGCGAAATTCAATCTGATTGATCTGTCACATAACTTAGCTGTCATGCCCTTTTGATGCCGCGAAAAGCGTTTATGTATAGTGAAGATTGATAAAGTTATTTATATGTGAATGCCAAAATCAGAGTACGCAGATTTATACACGAAGAGGCAAGCTGTCGAAGCTTTTGGTTATTTGATTTGTATTCGGATTGAGAAATGGAGGATTTGAAGGGATTTCCTTTAAAATTTTACTAGCATGCCAATATTCGTTTGACTTAAAAGCTTTCTGTGAAATTTCTTTGCGGT
This sequence comes from Sylvicola fuscatus, assembly GCA_026546915.1. NCBI lineage: Eukaryota > Metazoa > Arthropoda > Insecta > Diptera > Anisopodidae > Sylvicola > Sylvicola fuscatus. Next base: position 69,600 of record JANSTS010001117.1, read on the forward strand.
CAAAAGCTTGTTTGAATATTTCAGTGATTTGAAACCAACGGTAAGAGTGTTAAATGAGTGCAATCAAAGAAAACATTTGATAACTCTAACAAAAGTTTGCAACAACTGAACAATGGCTGATGGTTTTGGTGACGAGCTACAAATTATGGTTTGGTGAAACAAAGTTTTTGTTGTCGTTTTGTTTCGGCCAACTTAATGCTGTCAGACAATTTGCTGCCCACAACCATAAATTCAATCAAATCGAAAAAATTAGGTAACAATTTGCTTTGTTGTTTCACTCTAAAAGCCAATTAATCATTATGTAAATAGAACTGATGATAATTGAAATTATCTGATTGGGTATTTATTGACAATAAAAGTCACGGAAAATCAGTTTTCATATTGTATTTCAATCGCAACAAATTTTGATTGCAAAAATTCATATCAAAATACATAACCCATGTTTATTTAGTACATTTCATTGAAAGTTAATTGAAATTCCATTCATTCAATATCGTCATTGTTTTTGACGTTTTTGAATTTGATAAACAAAAAAAATCAGTAAATCATATCATATCATAAGCTGCAAAACATTTTTGGCTGCACTTAATTAATTTTTACGAAAAAATGTATGATTTAAATTGATTTTTACGTTCTTGTTTTGCTGAGCTTTAAATCACGGCACTTTTCGATAAACTAGAAGAGAATTCTGTAACTGAAATGCATGAAATCAGAAAATATTATTAGACGAAATTTGTGGAATAAAACATTTTAATCATTAAGGCCGTTGAACTCTAAATGCATGCAAACCGAAAATAGACAAACGCATATGTATTCTTATCGCCGCGACAAAATGAAGCGCGTGCGAGCTTTGCATACTTACCAGCCAACCACCACCCCACCCAAAATACATTAAAAGCATATACAAATGTGTGTAGACTTTAGAAGAATAAGAAGCTGAAGGAGACTCTAGGAGAGAGAGCAGGAGACACATTCGTGAAAAAACAGCACAGAAGCTGATGCTTAAAATTGGCCGGGTGGAAGGAAAATTAGCATACATCAATTTGTCATGTAAAATGTTCTGGTAAAGTGCACGTTAGCAGATTGTACATACATTACACATCTCATGACACACATCACCATGGTATATTGAGTGAAGAGTGCCAACAATGAGCGCCGGTATTTCTTGGTTAACTCGGAACGCAGTTAGTACGTGCCCAAGGAAGAAAAAAAGCTTCTTAAACGCTGCGTGCCCGCTTGCATTTTGCCTCTTTTCTTTTAGTCTCTGCAACTAATTGAATTCACTATAATATTTGTGTACATCAGCCATAGACCATTTGCTTGTATTTTGCCACAGATAAACTCAGATATTATCATAAGCACTTGTATTTACATATAATATAATGTAAGAAAATTAAGTACATGTACTTTGAAAATTGCTTTCAACGCCATTTTCTGGCTTATTTTTTGAATTATTCAGACAATTTAAAAATCATTTATCAACTGATTTAAGTATACATAATATATAAGGCGCATTGTGTGAGATTAAACATTAAGAAACCCTCCCAAAAAAAAAAAAAACATGTAACAAAGAAAAAAAAACATAGAAACGACAAAGAAAGCTTTTTGCTTTTGTTTGGTTGCAGTTTGCAAAAGCAAGTTAGCGTCATGAGTATGAATTTGTCAGCGAAATTGGATGAGCTGCAGCGCGGCGATCGCCATTTGGAGACCACCGTGGCGCTGTGTGAGATCCGTACCCAGCTCCAGGAGCTGACCAAATCGGTCGAAAGTTGCCAGAGCGAGGTGTCCGAGGTTTGCATACCAAAAAAAAAAAAAAATAATCACACACAATTAATTTTGGAATGGAAAATCTTACCAAACCAATTGTGTCAACAATCTTTTCCAATTGATGAGATATTTTATTTAACCCCACAATACCTTCCCCCCACTCCTCTTGCCACTCCTTATGAATTCAGGTAAAACGTGATATGGTCGCCATCAAACATGAATTGGACACAGTGCAGCAGGTCAAAGAGGAGATCGAGGAGCTGCGTGAATATGTCGACCGACTGGAGGAGCATACACATAGAAGGAAGCTGCGACTTCTCGAGCAAGTCAGTCGAAAGGCATAACCGCTTCTTAATTATACTTTTCACGAATCCGTGTACAGTGAAACCTTCCAATATTCAACCCATCCAGTATAACAATGGCCAAGAATATTCCCTGCACTCTGTCACTGTAAAGATCCCATTTCCTGAAATTCTGTAAGCAATTTAAATCGCTGAATTTTGCATTCCGATAATCTCAAAAATTCGATTAAGTCCATCGATTGGTGGCAATTCAATAAGGTTTCACTGTACAACATTTCTCCTCCTCAATCTTTGTATTTGTTTTGAATAAATTTTTCTTTCCATCGTTTTTTGTTTCGTTTTTTTTTTTTAATTCCATCGCCAAACATCATTTGCCGTAAGTATTTTATTATAAGTTTAATTTTGTGCCTTGATGGGATTCAAACATCATCTAAGTACGAACAAATTTCGGTGTAATCTTATTGAGTATAATTGAAGCGTGTCCAAAACAGCGCCAATTATTTTTAATTAAAATCGAATCCATATAGCTAAAGCTCACACTCACCTCCCACCTATTCACGTTTACAGGGTTTAACATTTTTCCTCACGTACGCGATATTCGCGGCAACGCTGGGGATGCTGCAATTCGGATACAACACGGGCGTCATCAATGCGCCCGAAGTGAACATCGAGAATTTCATGAAGGACGTGTACAAAGATCGATACGGCGAGGACATTAGCGAAGAGTTCATCCAGCAGCTGTATTCAGTGGCGGTGTCGATATTCGCCATTGGCGGCATGCTAGGTGGCTTCAGTGGCGGCTGGATGGCCAACCGGTTCGGCAGGAAAGGTGGCCTCCTGCTGAACAATGTGTTGGGCATTTCGGGCGCCTGTCTGATGGGCTTCACCAAAATGAGTCACTCGTACGAGATGCTGTTCCTCGGCCGCTTCATTATCGGCGTCAATTGTGGCTTGAACACATCACTGGTGCCAATGTATATATCAGAGATAGCGCCGCTCAATTTGCGCGGCGGCCTGGGCACCGTCAATCAGCTGGCCGTGACGGTGGGTTTGCTGTTGTCCCAAGTGCTGGGCATCGAGCAAATATTGGGTACCAATGACGGATGGCCGGTGCTGCTGGGATTGGCTGTCTGTCCAGCCATTCTGCAGTTGCTGTTGCTGCCCGTCTGTCCAGAGTCGCCGCGCTATCTTCTCATTACTAAACAGTGGGAGGAAGAGGCTAGAAAAGGTATAATCGGAACTGGTTGGTATTGGCAAGCACGTCTCATGTTTACTCGTTTCCATTGCAGCACTTCGACGTTTACGTGCTTCAAATCAAGTGGAGGAGGATATTGAGGAAATGCGAGCCGAGGAGCGAGCCCAACAATCGGAAAGTCACATTTCCACCATGGAGCTGATATGCTCGCCGACGTTGCGGGCACCACTCATCATTGGCATTGTAATGCAATTGAGTCAGCAGCTAAGTGGAATTAATGCTGTCTTCTACTACTCCACTTCGCTATTCATGAGCTCTGGTCTAACGGAGGAGAGCGCTAAATTCTCCACGATTGGAATTGGAGCAATTATGGTCCTATTTGCCGTCACCCTGCATCCTTGTTGAATGTGTATTAACTGTGGTGTGGTCTTTTTTTCTTTGCTTGCAGGTGTTAATGACGTTGGTGTCAATTCCGCTGATGGATCGCACTGGTCGTCGAACACTGCATCTGTATGGACTGGGCGGCATGTTTATCTTCTCGATATTCATCACGATTTCATTCCTGATCAAGGCAAGTTTTTGGAAATTATTTGTTTTTGTTAGTGTCGCTTGGAAATCAGAGAAGAACCAAAAAAAAAAAAACAATACGAAAGAAAAGCGCTACAATAAGATTGTTGAATGAAGAGAATAAATTGCCCACGATGCGTGCCAAATCCGCTAAGTATGCAGCGCTGGTCGTTGAGTACTTGTAGGAGATTTAAAAGTCAAACAAAATTGACGAAAATTCGGCAACTTATTTGAACTTCCAACAAATTAAAATTAAATTTTAAGATGAGTTGACTTTGTTGAGATGAGACACGTTTGGAGTGAGATGTGAGTATTTTAAGTTAAGAAGACATTGATCGGAGGCAAGATCTAACGGTTTGTATGTGCTGCTGTAGAATTTAGCAAGTTATTAATTTTCATATTTAACTATTGCTTTTGTTTAATACTCAGTTTATTATTTAAACTTTTAACTCAAGACATTTATTCCTTAAGCATGGCGTTATGCAAAAATGAAGAAAAAACAAGTCTTTTTGTAGTTAAATCATTAATTATGTTGTTTCAAACAACACCATCTACGGCGCAAATGATTAAGGAATAAATACTGTAAATATTTAATACAAAACTAACAATTTAGTGAAAGAAAGCTTTTAGTTTGCTGGCTGCTTAAATGCTTTAATTACCGCATGCAAATACCTGTATGTAATACAATTCAATTGTATTCATTGCTTGCTTTTTCTTGGTTTATGTTCTATATACTAAAACGAAATATTTCAATTACGAATTGCTGCTCTGTTATGTGTTTTATGTTTAAGTGTAACTTTTATTATATATCTACTCATTATTTATGTTTAATTGATTGTTTGATGTATATGTTTTCGATTCATTTCATTGGTTGTAGCATTAGTGATTAAACGGTGTTCAAAATAAACGAAATATGTTTTTTTTTCTCATCTGAAATTTGAGCCCAAGAAATGCTTGTCGGCAACTAATTGAAACATTAAAATTTCGCATATTTTGAACACCAATCTCTGCCCCTGGGTGAGTCAAACGATTCTCGATTTGTCAGGCTTTTAACCCCCCCACTTCAGCCAGTCAGAAGCCATTCAAAACATTCACAAAAATTATTTTTTATTCAAATTTCAAATAAAATAAATAAACATTTTTGGCAATCGAAAATTATATACGAACAAAATTTATTTGTTTCTTAAAGAGTTAATGATTTTGCAAACAAATTAATTACCAGTTTGATTTTGTTTCATTTCATTTTGTTTTAAATTTGAAACATTTGTTCTGTTGTTCTTACGTTTCATTTATTTACGTTTCATTTAGGGAAAATACTTCACAACAAATTGTATAAAAAATACATAATTTTGCACACAAAGTCAAAGTTTTACTACTAAATAGTCTTGTCTTTTATCAGTTTGTGTTTCCGTTTATGTCATTTTTTCATTTTTAGATGAAAGTATGAATAAAATAAAAGAATACAAACAATTTTGATATACATTTTGTTTTATCAAATACACCACAAGTACTTAAAACACAGCGCTTTTGCTAATTTACACACTCAAAATATGTCAATTAATCACAAATCAATTTTTCACCCACAGTGACTAACTGTATAAAAAATAACACACGAAATTATAGTTTTTGTTTTGTTAATTTTTTTAGTTTAATAAAAAAAAACCATTTGGTTATGGGGACATTTTATTAGTTTTCACTAAACATAATTTTCATTATTAGAGGGCTAAAGGTTTATCTTTACTTAATTTTCAACGCTTTAAATTATATACAATAACTTTATATATTACAATTTACCGTAAATATCTATACGAAAACCGATAAAAGTTACTTAAAGTAACAGATAGAGCACAACAGATTAAGGCATTTTGTGCTCTGGTTTGTCTGAGATGAATTTTCTTTAGAACAAGTTTTTGAGGTACAACGGTTTAACTACATTTAGTTGAGAAAATATTAATTAATTCGCATATAACGGTACTCTGTTTGATTTTTGTGAGTCTTGAAAATCATTCGTCTACATCAAAACTCAAAAGTAATTGCAATCTCGAATGAAGAAAATATAAAAAAAAAAAATTTGAAGTGTAGCAAAAGTATGTTTCTAACATTTATTATTTTATTCTCACACTTTTTTATTTGGTTTTGTCATGTTTTTATACTTTTTATTGTTCGTTAAATTTAATTTAAAGAAATAATTTGTTTAAAAAAAATAATAAGAATATTGAAATGCACTAATTTAATCAAAATCAAATGCAATTTGCAATAAAAAATGGTTTTTACATGTTTTCGATTTGATACTTTAGTTCTTGTTTTAATTTTGAAAATGTTAATGTTAGGAAAATTGAAGTTCAGGAAAAGTTAGAGAGTTCAGAATGTAAAAGCCTCCAAATTTGAGAACGATGGTGCTTACACAAAAAATTTAGGAATTCTTTGGTTATGTGCAGGAAATGATCGACTGGATGTCCTACCTGTCGGTTGTATCGACGCTGGCCTTTGTGGTGTTCTTTGCTGTGGGCCCTGGCTCCATTCCGTGGATGATCACCGCCGAATTGTTCTCACAAGGGCCGCGACCAAGTGCCATGGCCATAGCTGTACTCGTCAATTGGATGGCAAATTTCGTCGTTGGAATTGGTTTCCCCAGTTTAAAGGTTTGTTTCTCATACAAGAATAATTTAAATGAATAAACTTACTTAATAATGAGCTTTCCGTTTCAGACTGCTTTAGAGAATTACACATTTTTGCCGTTTAGTGTGTTCCTAGCGATATTTTGGATATTTACATACAAGCGAGTGCCAGAGACCAAAAACAAGACATTCGAGGAAATTCTTGCACTTTTCCGCCATGGAAATGGAAGGTGAGGTTTACCATTTTGACATAGTTAACCATTATTGCAGTTATCTAAACGAATTGATTTCATTAACGTCTCTATCTTGATCACAAATAATTTGCTGGTGTTTACTAATTTTACATCAAATTGGAAAAATTAAGATATAAAATTAATTTAAATTTAAAGACAGCAAAATATTTTTGTTAAAACTAACAACAATAACTAAGTCATTCTCATAAACAAATTTACTCTGACAGAAAGTTTGCTTTCTAGACAAAACTCTATACTATACCTAAACTATTAAGATCATAAATCTTTAATTGACCCCCTGTCCTCCGTTCTAAGAAGTCGCGATCTTATCAAAACCAACAAAAAAAAATCATTTAGTTTTATTTGTCACCAATTTTCTGTTTAGTTTCATTACAAAAATTAGTTTTTTTATTTTCATTTTCTGTACATTTTGACACAATGAACAAAACCTAGATTAACATAATGTATTCTTTGAAATGTTTGTTCTTCTTCTAAACTTTCAACACAATGAAATATCTAAATTAACAAATAATGATGTGAACAAACGAATATAACACACATTACATATAGAGGAGCATTGCGTGAAAGTAGAATCTACGGGTAAGTCTAGATCCCACTTTGTTTTGGCACTTTTGTGCATGGCCAAATGAATCTCTCTTTTCATAAATTTTCTGTTTTAACAAAACCCCCTAAACAGCTAAAACAGAAAATCTGATTTTTCATGAAAATAGCCAAAATGAGCATGCTACGATTTATGTATAGTGACCAGTTGAGCAAATTTACTATAAAAATTCTATAACATTTATAAGTATAACCGTCGTTTAAATTCCATAATTCGTAGTGTTTTTTGTTTGGCCGTGTTTATTTTTCTTCATATTATATAACAAAAAAAAAAACAATCCAACAATGTTCAGAGCCATATGCAAAAAGAAATTCCTTGAAAAGGTAAAACAAATCACAATTGGAGCGCAATCATAAATATATAATAAGATTTAATAAAAAGCTTTCTACCAAAAAGAGCTTTAATCAATCGCAAACGCTGCAAAACGCAATCTGCACCAATCCCTCTCTATCTCTCTCTATCTCTCTCACACTCTCTCTTATACCAAACCAATTATCTCACCAACCTGCTTTTAATTACAACAATTTACCTATACATAAAGTTCATATAAGCAGGATGGCTTGCAATTTGTTTACACTCATAAAGTATAAATAGATCGATTAAGTTCATCACTCTCATTCTTAATCAATTTCACCGTGAGCATTTGATCCAAATAAATTGTCTACAAAATCGAATTATGTACAGCGATGACGCAAAGTCCAACACGGCAGACCGAGATTATGCTTCGACCCACACCGACATCGTATTGCAGGATGCGGCCACTTTAAATGATACGCAGCACAATAAGACAAAATAATGGCAGAAATTTGCTTCCTTAATTTCCTTTTTGGACAAATTCATTTAATTTTTTTTTTTGATGTTCTTTTATATGAAAATCTCTTAAAATTTGAGTGGTTTTCCAACATTTTTTAGAGTTAATAAGACAATAATTATTTTATACAATTTTTTTGTTTTGCCGTTGTTTTACTTTTTATTACAATAAAACATTTTTAATTTTTTAATCAGTTTTTGTTTTATTTATTATTTGTTTTTAAGGTTTTTATCGAAGGGTTAATTTTTGTTGTTGCTTTTATTCAATTTAAATAAAATGATCATTCAGCACTTTCCTATTGTCCTTAACCTCCCCTTAAGCTGCGGTTGCAATGAGCAGTCTCCCGTTTGAATCCTGTAAAATTTAACATTTATAAATATTTGCACAGTAACACACAGTAAACCATAATTTTCTTTCATAAACACCACACTCAACTTTAAAAACACTTCTATAACTTAAATAAATTAAGTGCAATTTTGCAAAGTTCATACTTCAACCAAATGCAAAGTGTTGTGTAATTTTGTTTTCTTGACAATAAGCATAAAAAGACCCCAACAAAAATCGTAAAGCAAATTGAACGAAATCAAATTCTAAATAGCTGTTAGTTTTGGCTAATATTGACATATTATACATAATCGTAGAGTGTGCGAATTTCAGGAGTATGCTAAACTGCGTAAATAGTTTGGAGCCACAAAGTATGAACTCTGGCATCGAGCATGCCGCCCTGATGATCTCCGAGGAGAAGACGCAACATGACTCACGTAAGAACGAACAGCCCCACACCTGAAGTATATGAATATTTCAATGCAAAAAAAAAAAAAAATACCACAAAACCAATGGCAAATGTTTGGATATCACTATTTCCAACAACAACAAAAACTTAGACAGTTTTCACGTAAACTTAAGTGTTGCATTATTTTGTTTCATTTTTCTGTATACACAAAAGCCTTTTAATGCTTGTATTTTATGTAATTTTTATGTTTGGAAGCTTATATTCGGCACCTTTTACTGTTAGTTTTCATAATTTGCATCTACTTTACTGTTACTATATGTAAAGTTCATATTTTAATTTTTAATTTAAAATAATACTTTTAAAAACGAAAGAGTAAACATCTTGAAAAAATATTTGTTTTCTTGCTCTTCTCATAATTTAATTTAATTTAATTATTTTGCAAATATAAATTACATAAATGCTTGTTGAAAGTCTCTGTGACAAAGTCTGATTTGATTAAATGATCAAAGTTTTATGCTCAGTTGTTGAACATATTTTTACATATATTTTCCTTAAAAGTTTCCTACCTAATTTGCTCACATTCAAATTTTATTTGTGCTTTAACAGTTCAGCTTAACATTTGTTATTTGTATCATCGTGTATGTTTTGTGCTATTTGAGTGTGATTGTCTTGAATAATCTACTTTGATAATTTTCAATTGAACAACTCCAATTAATCGAAATAAATTTTGTTGGTTGAAAATTATCAAAGTAGTTAGGTATAGCAAACCTATTAGTAAATGTATCCCAAAAAACAATCGACCAATTCATTCGCAACTAAAGTGTGTGAACTTTAACGAAAGCCATATTGAATGCAAGTGTGTCATATATGATTTTATCGTTCAGCCTCCTATAAAGCCGCCTTAGAAAAACCGTTTGTCTACAAAAATATCTGTATAGCAAAGTACACAGACTCACAAATTCGTAACGTGACAAAGACCGAAAAGCAAAAGCAACTGCCCAAAACAACTGGTACGTTACAAATTAAATAAAAAAAAAACAAATTTGCACATATTTAACCACCCAAAATGCAACGCTTTGGCAAACTAAAAAAAAAAAAAAAATAGAAAATCGCTCAGCAAATGAAAATTTACCACCAAACCTCTAACGATCAATAAAAGTTGAAAATTAGAAGTAACAAAACAGAAAATAAATCAAAAATCAAATTAACCACCATGAACCTCGATCGATGCGACGCGACTTGGCGGATAATTGTCTCACTATCACTCGGTCGACGCAATTTGGGAATTGTACACAAAAAAAAACCATAGTGTTTGGTACAACGTCACTGACAGTTGAGGGTATGGGTCCGTACCCGCTGACCATGGAGGGCATGGGTCCGTATCCATTGACGGCCGAGGGCATGGGCCCCTATCCGCTCACATCCGAGGGCATGGGCCCCTTTCCGCTGAGTGACAGCACCAATTTGCTGTCGCCCACGTCGCGCGTCTATATGGGGTGTGGGGCGTACGCTGCCGCGCCCACCGCCACGCATCGCGTCAACTATGGAACGCACACCACCAATACGCCAGTGCCGCAGCGACGGTGTTTCTCGAGTCGAGACAGCTTTCGGCGTCACTCGGCGCACGGACGCATTTGCTCGTCAGGTACAGCCACTATAATTCCACATACTTCCTCTACTACTACTACTGATACTACCTAACTACTACTATCTACTACACTACAACTACAATACTCCTAATACTTATCTTCCACACAAATGAGAACACGAATTCGTAACAGAACAAAAATATGATTATAGTTTTACTTTTATTTGTCGTTAAACTCATTTAAATTTTCTTCAGTTTTTTCAACTTATTTACTAATCAATATATAAATCACTATTCGAACTTGAATATTTACTACCAATTGGGATAAAAAGTCAGAATTTAACTGATGGGCCCGAAAAATTAACAATAAGTAGATTAAACAGTTTTATTTTTTTTTTAACGAAAAACATTTTGAACCCAAAGTGTGCACTAAAACTCAAATAAACTCAAATAAAACGAGTTCCTTACCTTTAGTGAGAAAAATGCCAGATTTTCATAATATTTAAAACTAAATAGACCAACTCAAATTAAACCACAATAAAATGTGATTATTTTATCCATAATTATTTAAAACAAAAAAAACTAATAGTCGTATTTTGCCAAATAAAGTAATAAGAAGTACCTAATAAATATAAGAAAAATATAATATCACACCACAAAAACCGCATTAACTCACGCATAAACTATTTTTGCATAAATAACATAAAATCATTCACCATTTTACACCAACAAATTAGACTGACCAAACCACCCATCCATCCACCCACCAACCAAGAATCGTCAATTTTCAAAAAAACCATGCGAACTAAAGAGAGAAAAATACTCAAAAAAAGTAGTACCAAATGTAATTGGAAGCTCTTCTCGAAACTTGCAGACATCATTTTCAGGCCAACGAAAATGTCCTGAAATTTTGAAAATTACACAACTATTAAACAGGCGAACGCCAAACCTCATTTCGTTGCTGCAGAAAAACAGTCTGATGGCGACAGCACCAGAAAGTCAAGGACATGCGTTAAAACCATTCAAATTACTTACAAAATTTTGAGATTGCATGCTAACTAAGATCGTCTTTAATTATTGTAGAAAACTGTTCGTGCTCGAGCTTTTTAGTAGGTAAAGAGCTTTTGGGAAAAAGCTTTGTACCGACAAAGTTACTCAGTGAATTTATGGTTTCGAAATGCATTTTTGTTTCAAAGTTTCGAGAAAACACCTTAAAATGCTGTGTAACTTTGCTAAAGTTTGAAGATATTTTTATTTCTTAAGGATTCATTCTGCATGACCAAATTAATTTTAATCCAAAACATGTTCTTATAAATGCCATAAGATGTTACTTTAATAGTCCGTTCCTTGGCATGAATTTCTAAATATTATTTTTTTAAGAGCTTTGCTTTAATTATTTTATGATAAAGTTACAAGAAATGTCTTTGAATTTATTGTTACGATACTCATTAGTAGATTTGTTACAAAAATATTTTTGTAAAATTAAGGACAGAAAACAAATAATAACATTCAATATAAACAGATTTTTGGAACTTAACTCTTTTTTTTAACTCTCTTAAAAATCGAGATAAACTGAGAAAGAGTTTTGAGTCCACATACTTAAACCGTTTTAGACAGTTTTTGTTTACTTATTGTCTTACATATTTCTAGCATCAAATCAACAGCTTAATCATATTTTCTAACAAAATGTTTACCTATTTTCTACTCCCACTGCGCTGCTGCTTAACTCATCCACAAAACTTGAAATCTCTTGCTTTTTGTCAAACAAACCAAAAAAATATAACCGCCAACATCACACCATCCATATCCTTAAAATATCCACACACACAGCTGCTTCCGAGCGCTGTTCCGAAGGCGTTCGAAATGCCCAAATGCAGGGGCGGAGCGGTGCCTCTGCGTCCCATCACCTTCGTCAGCCAGCACATGCCTGCCAGAACATCGGGCCTTGACTGAAGAACAGCGCCTTGCCCCCTAGCCTTAATAATGATGATAGCGACGGTGAAATAACAACAGCCGCCGCCATCACCGCCGCTGAAGAAAACCAAAACACTGCCACTAAAACCGACGGCTCGACGTCATCCGGTGAGCACATTCACATGCAGTCCCAGCAGCCGCATTCGCATCACCACACGCACATGCACGGCCACCACCACTACTATCCGACAGCCAGCAGCGCCACCATAGATGCGCCGTATGACTACGAGCCGCCGCCACAGCACTTCCATCGTCAGCCAACGCCGAAGAAGCACCAGCAACAGTCACAACAGTCCGTGACGTATCAGAGCTGCTGCGACGAGTATTATTACACGATCAACAGTGCCAACGAGGCTGTTTGCACCAAGACGGCGACGCCACGCAAATCGCCAAGCTGCTGTGACGACCGTCGCAGCGTGCACACCAGCAGCCAACCGCAGCTGGACGCCGAGGTGGAGCAGTACTTTTCGTCCACAGCCTACGACGTGGTCAGCTGTGCCTCGTCCGCCTCGCTGCCGCGACGCTGCCAAACGCCCACGTCGACGCGCAACGTTGTGCAGCGTCGATGTCGCCGGTGCAATCGTCGTCGCAGCACGTGCAGCTCGCGCAACAGCCGCTACGGCTCGTCCACGTCGGTGTACGAGCCACTGCGAACCGAGAGCCGGGGCAGCGGCAGCTCCCGTGTCCTGTTGACGCCGTCTAAGATAACGATCGAGCGCTGCGGTTCCGTTGCTTCGATGTTGTCACAGCAGCCACTTGGTGAGTCTCTTCCCGATTATGTATACTCACCCTCTCCAATTAAATGGAATTTTCCTTCCGATGTCGACAATAAAGATTCAAGCTCGGAGAAGGAGAAGGAGTGCGATGACCAGGAGGCTTGCTGCTCACGATCCTCGTCGGACAAGAAGCCGAAAGAGGTGAAGACCGTCTCCATTTGGCGGACGGACAACGACGAGGCCAATGCCATTATATTCCATCACGAGAGCGAAATCGTTGAGAACTGCTGCAACAACTATGCTCACTGTCAGGACGACATCAACAATGGCAACGACGGCGCCTACGATGACGATGAGGCAGATTTGTTTTTCTCCAAAAATCATGTAAAAAACTTTAACGGTGGCACCCAACCAAACAATCCCGATAAACGACAAAGGTCATCCAGAGATGGGCAAGGTGACGATATGATACTGAACAACTCTATTGAGATTCTTTCACACTATCCAGCATCCAATCCGATCGAGATTGAGATCAGCCATCGAAACAAGTTCGAGCTGTCGAATCGATCTCCACAGCACACCAGCGATAGCGACGGCACGCCTGACAACAGCTACATCCGTCGGTGCTATGCCAAAACGACAAACATTAATCAGAACTCTGTAAATCTGAATACGACACCGAACCGACTGTATCCTGAGCAATCTCCGAATAACATTAATCTATCATCAAGTGCCAACAATATCAATGTTATCTTCAACGGCACGGAGAAATTCATCAACACATCGCGATCACAGCGCGACCAGACGGAGGCCAGCACCTCGTCCGCATCAACTGGCCAAATGGTCGCCACCGTCAATCAGCAACGTCGTGAATTGCCATCGTCTTCCAATCACTCCTCGCCGGCGGCGGCCGGATCCTCAACTGCACGACTGTCACTGCCGCCCGGGCCGTACACCAATTTCGAGCTATTCAACATTTCATTGTCGTCACTGTACGAGAAGCCGTCGCCGACGCCATCGATGGCCATCAATTTGACCACCCAGAACAACCTGGAGCCATACGGTGCGCCGGTGACACACCAATCAGCTGCCACCTCCTCATTGAACAATATTCTGCTGCAGGATCAGTCGATGCGGGCGTTGGTGCCTTATACGGGTGAATTAGTATCGGATCCGGCCGCCGAGGACGAGCTGTCGTACATGCAGCAGGATCGCCAGCTGCAGCGCCGCCATGAGGCGTCATCTGCCGTTGGTGGGCTAATGCACATGGTGCGACGCAGGGCGCGCAAGTATGCCCAGTACATGAGGCGTGATCGGTAGGGACGTCGGAATTTATTTTATTTTTTACTCCTAGGCATTTAGCAGGACCTCCGCTGCGGTTCTATGCTAATAAGTAGATATACTTAATTCTAATGAAAAACAACTCTCACTCATTGTAACGCATTCAATTGCACTTAATAGATTATTATATAAAATTGACAAATTGTTACAGTAGAATATTTAAAAACAAATTTGGTGAGCTTTGTTCGGCACACAAAGAAGTCAGGAAGTAGTGCAGGAGTTGGATGGATTGGCGTTTAAAAAAATACAATAATATTTTTAGCCTAATATCGGGAATGGAAGGATATTAAATTTGTAAATTTTTCGTGGAGTTACCAGCTAAGTACATTTTAAGTACGCTAGGTGTAATATTTAACTTGAATATAATGGAGCATGAAATTCTAAATTTAGTCGTAAGTAACAAATTTATTGAAATAATTGATAGCGATTATTTTTAGGAAGCATTTGTTGTAAGATTTGTAATAATTGCGTTTGTTTTGAACGGTTATTTTTTAAAGAAAACAAAAACAGTTCTGTCACAATGCCTCATCTTTGATGAGAGACAAGAATTAGGGAGTTAATGAATTGGAGTTTTTTTCTTATAACCAAAATAAATATATATAAAATGCAAAATCTCAACAAATTTAAGTGATTATGGTAAAACAAAGTGAACAAATATCAATGAAACGGCAAATTTCCAAATAAATTTAAAGATTTAAAAAGAAATAAATGTAGAAACTTGATGAACTTATGTATTTAACAAAAGAAGAGTTATATTATTGTTAGGACTAATTTTTAATGCCGATAAATAATTAAAAAATAACGATGAATTAGACTAGTTTACACTTAACAATAATTCCGTGGAAAATCATGTGAAAGTTTTTAAGGTGAAGAAATACGAATAACGGGAATTGTTTTAAAAACATTACATTTAAAACATACATTTAATGCGCATTTACAACAAAAAATCGTGTTAGGTATGTAGATTTATACACATTATGCGACATTTAAATAAAATTCCTAGTTGTATTTTTAATTTAAGTACAAAATATTTAAGTTTTTCTTAACGAAAGAAACTCAAAGCTTCATAAAAATATTCACTCAATAAATATTGAGGAATGTCGTGAATACAATTCTCACTCAACAAATTTTTTGAAAAAATACTCAATAAATATTGAGTATAACTTACATTTTATTGGGTATGTTTTAGATTATTTCGATAAAATAACATTTTTTAGTTCTTTTTTTTGTTTTAAGGTTTTTGTATTTCGGTTATCCAAATCAAAAAGAGGATGTTCGTATTTTATCCCAACCGGAAATTACGCGATCTGTCATTTTTAACAAAGATTTTAAAATTTAAATCAAAAGTTCGTGACGATTAAATTAATGATAGAAATTTAATACAGAAAAAAAACTATATTAAATAACGAATATAAAAACTAATATTAATAGCAAACAAATTACTAAAAACCTTCACTTAAGGTAAACAAAAAATATTAAAAATTATGTAAATTTGATGCACTGCCAAGATGGTTTAAAATTAGTGAAATGTTATTTTGAACAAAACAAAAAACAAACAACTTAACATTTAGGACAATTTATTAAATAAAATAAAAAACAAAATATATTGCAAAGAGTGTAAGACGAATTCAACAATTAAATAAATTTAGTTTAACTAAATAAATAATTCAACCGACTTCATTAAAACTAATAAAACAAAATAATTTACTCAAACACCCGCGAAAAAAAAACACTTTTACAGTATTGACTTTTGATATCGAAAAGTTCTAACTCAAAATGAGTAAACAAAACATAAATTAATAGTCAAAAACTAAAACAAATTAATTGTTCTTTAATGTTTCAAATGCATTTGCCAGTGCAGTGCAGTTTCATAACTGGTATTAAGTTATGTAAAGGCTTGAGTATAGTTTTTGAAATTGAAATCTTAAAGAGTCGGTGAGCAATAAAATTTATGTAATTTTCTTAAAATTGGCAACTTAACGCATTGTCCTTCAAGACAATGAATGAATTAAATTAATAGACTGTCAGTCATTATAATTTGTTTTAAAACAAATGGATTAATATTACGAAAAATTTGATTGTTCCTTGCAGGATTTTCTTTAAACACAAAAATCCTTGCTAATGAAAGTTAACATAGCCACATTTGCATAACTGTTTGTATGAAATTACTTAATTGGTTCATTGAATTGGCTTACAATCAATTATGTAGGTTTTTTTATGTGAATATATCAAGTATATCCTGCAAGGTATTGGCATTATTCTAAATGTAAATACAAACATATTTTAGAAAAAGTAAATTTAAAGTTTAAAAAAAAATTATTTAGGGATATACTGAGTTATACATTGAGAAATGTGGACTCATAAGTTCTCTAGCGCATAAAAATAATTATGTAATTAAAAAATAAAAAAATAAAAAAAACTTGTAGTAAAACGGCATTAGAATTGAAATTAATAAAAATTGATTAAACTTTTATACATTTTTATTAAGTTTTAGTTGCGATTAACATTATGGAAAGGGATGAGTAGTGAATTAAAATACAATTCAACATTCTTACAACTAAAATTGAGATGCGATACAAACATAAATGTTGTTGTAAATTTAAAGAAATCAAATAAGCTGCTGTCCATGTTTAAAGGATGTATTAGGCAGAAAAGTGCTGTTCTCACAAAAGCTTCAACTGTTCCCGTTCGTCGTATAAGTTCCAAAGTATGTCGCACTTAACTCTAAGTACAATAACACTAAATTTTTATTGAAAACTACTCAAACCGATAGCATTTATAAATCGTGAGTGACGGATAAACAAATTTGTTTTTGCTCAAAATTAAATGGGTAACGTGTGAGTGGCAATTTACACTTATTCGTATATTTCTTTAATTCTTCTCATGGACCATGAAGTCATTTATTTAAGGACATTTTCTTTGTTTGCTCGTATCTTCGCGATGCAAAATCGGCAACCACGTGAGTTTAACGACTTTCAAATGTACTTATAAACTCGATATTTTACCTATCTAAATACATAATTAAAACAAGTGATGCTAACAAAAAACAAAAAACATTAACAGCGAACTGTAAATACTTTGGTCACCTGAGTTTCAACGTAAATTGTATAAATCAAGTATGATTCCATTGAATTTTTAGCACATAAATGGCCTACAATTTGTATTAAACACAAACACACTGAAAACACACAAAACCACTTCATTTTCACTAGTTTTCTCCTTGCAAATCGGCTTTTTGTTGATGACCAGTTTTGTATAAAAATCGAACAACTGTTAAATTTAATATGAAGGTTTCATGATAACAAAAATAACAAAAAAGAGATAAATGAAAAAAGTGAACAAAAAAAAAATGTAGGCACGCCGATTCAATCGGCAGTACAGATTGAGAAAATTTCACTTGGAAAATCAATTAATTAGGGCTATTTATTATACATTCGGTTATTGAACAAATAAATTTGCATTAATAATAGCTTATACACAAATACACTTGCCGACATTACAGCAGACTCTAGTTACCGTCGTTTTGTTTCTTACAATTGTTACAAAAATAAAAAAAAATAAAACAAATAGCAAAAAGTTATATGGTTATCCGAAAAAGAATTAAATGAAAATTATAGTTTTTAATAGGATTATGTATGTCCCCCAAAGAATTAAAATTGATACATTGAATAGTGATATACTCGTATAACAAATTAAGTATGTAAAACTGCACAGCAAATAGTTTCGAGTTTTTTTTTAAATTGATGGGCTGAACTGCCCATCTGCATTTGCAATCAACAAGCGATATAAACATATTAACAGATGAAATCAAATTTATACTTCAAATTAAAGGAAACACGTTAATCATGGAAAAATAAATATTGTAACAAAAAAATTAAACATGATAAATAAAAAAAAAAGAAACAAATTAACGAAGAAACTAAATTGTATATTGCAATAATTATATTAAAATAATGAAATTTATAAATATTAATTCACTCGACCTATGAAGTAAATAAAATAATAATTAAATCAATTTTTTGTTTTTATTTTCTAAGTCATGGAAATTTTCATTTTATGGTGAGTAAACTTTGTATTAAAC
>JANSTS010001118.1:0-12665 GCA_026546915.1 Sylvicola fuscatus
CGTGTCTCATCTGTCCGTCCATGGATCGATGCCAACATGGCCTAAATACTTGAAAGTGTACCTGACAATTGACATAAAATAAACCTTATATGTTAAAAACAAAACAGTTCTATGTTTATCGCAATATGATTTTAATGTTCCGCTTATGCCACCTGGTGGTAACGACTTCTTAGATACAGGTGAAATAATTGAGAAGATTAATGCTTATCAAGCTATCAATAATCATAGATTAATTTTTCTTTAATGGAAATAGGAAAATCCCAAAGCCTTTTGTTTGTTACATCTACTATTTAAATGTAATCCGGGCCATTAAAATCATAACAATACTGTCTAGAATTAAAATTGTAAAATGATTAGATAAACGGTTTTTCCATTTCTTAGAAATTTTTGATAAATATTGATAGAAAACCATTTGAAAGAATGAAGAATTCGTACTCGAAATATAGTTGAAACTTCTGATAATATTCTGTTTTGTGACTACGAAATGTCTTTTGTCCAATTTATTTAAATTAAATTAATATATTAGTGATCAATGGTCAAATATGTATATTTAAGAACTTAAATTGTATGTAGAGTTTACACACTAAAAATCGGTTATTGTACGAAAATCTTCAATTATTGCAAATACAGATAACGACAATACTTAGGCAAAAGGTAGCTTTAATCTGCTTGATGCGAACTGATTGTAAGAATCAATAAATCAAATTTCCACTTTCACACAAGAAATTAGATAAGAAAGTGTTATCAGAAAAAAATATTTGGTATAAAATGCCATCTTGACCGTGGTACCTGCACAAATCATCATGTACCGTCTTGTAGTTGTTCTCGCCTGTATCGCAAGTGCCTTGGGTAAGTACCGCATCAGGCGCAATATCGCAGCGCCAACAAAAAGTGACTTGTGAATTGTGACAGATTAATGAACGGAAGTTTTGTTTAATTGCAGCCCTGCCCCAACGCGGTGGTCTTGCACCCCGTCTGGATGGACGCATCGTAGGTGGCCAGGACACCACCATTCAGGCTAACCCCCATCAAATTTCGCTCCTCTCCTTCGGCAGCCACATTTGCGGTGGTTCCATCATCAATGCCAACACTATTCTGTCAGCTGCTCACTGCACCACTGGCTCAGTTGCCCAATACAGCATCCGTGCCGGTTCCACCATCCGCAACAGCGGTGGAGTTACTGTCTCTGCCAACGGCTTGGTCAACCATCCCAGCTACAACCCATCCACCTTGGACTTCGATTTCTCCATTCTCCATTTGGCTTCATCTCTGTCTTTTGGAAGTGGAATTAATTCCATCTCCATGGCTCCATCCGGTGCTACATTCGCTGCTGGAACTCCATCCACCATCACTGGCTGGGGTACTTTGTGGTCCGGTGGTCCATCTGCTGACACTTTGCAAACCGTTACCGTTCCAATCGTCAGCAACGCCGATTGCTCTGCTGCTTATGCTGGCTTCAACACTGTTACCGACCGCATGATCTGCGCTGGTCTTTTGGGTATTGGCGGTATGGATGCTTGCCAGGGTGACTCTGGTGGCCCACAAACCATCAACGGTGTCTTGGTCGGTGTTGTCTCATGGGGACGTGGATGCGCTGAGCCAGCATGGCCAGGTGTCTATGCTCGTGTCGCAGCTGTCCGTCCATGGATCGATTCCAACATGGCTTAAATACTTGACATTGTACATGACATTTCAAATGAAGAATAAATTTTAAAATTTTAATGAAAAAAATTTATAATGTGATTTTTTGGTCATTGTTTATAAAATGTTTCGATACTTGAAGAAAACAACCACAATGTTCATAAAATAGACCATCGAATAATTGAATTCTATTATATCTGCTCTCGAGAAACATGACGCCAAATTTGCTTGGGCCAGAAGAACAAATCAGTATCATATCTGAGAACCGACCTGAATACGAGGCGGTATTTCCTTTTAATCTGCTGAGCTAGACTCAAGACTCATAACTTATATCTTTATATTATAAAAGCCCACATGTCTCGGTGTTGGCCGATAACAGCATACAAAATAACTAATTTGTCAGCAAGAAACCAATGCCTCTCCATACAAAACACAATGTATTTTCTTAGTTTTCCTTCGAGGAATCAAATGAACATTATAAGAACGTGTACAATGTAAATTGTATGTTGATATGCAGCAATAATTGCAACGTTGTGACATTTTTATCGTATTGGTTCCCATTCAACTGACTTCAGTCTGCTTCAGTGTCGTTGAGTTCTTAAATCGGATTTAGTTGGATCTAGAGTCATAACGAAATAGGTTCTAAAATTGTCTGCTAACTTCTAATTCTTTGAAGTGATGTTTTTCTAACTTGTGTGTTGCTTAAGAAAAAAGACTTTTAGACGTTTAATAATATTTTATCAGTCAAAAGTGTTAAACTTTCATTATATAGTTTTCTTGGGATTTAAGTGATCTTATTAGAAGTGCCAATGGAAGTCATGGGGGACCGCCGCTACCTCGCTGTCACGTGGTTGAATATACTTTTCATAAATTTGATTATTCCATGTGATGTGACGTAGTGGTTACCTCCCATGTCTTAACCAACCAGATAAATTTTAATTTATAATGTCTCAGAAATTTGTCTTAAGTTTGTCTAAAAAATTGCACAATATTTGTCTTTTACTTTTTTTTCAGTGAGTTTTGAATTTAAGAAAAAATCATATCAATATCATAAACCAAAATTTCTAATTTTCAGATGGATTTCTCACGGAGACGATTCCAGCATGTAATTTTATAAGAATAAATTTAAACAATGAGCAAATGACAAAATATTCGTGATTTAATGTGTTAAAGATTAAAATTGAACTTATAAAATTAGAAATGTTTGTTTTTATTTCAATTTTCAGTTTTTTTTTTAGTTTTATTATTTCGAATTTACGTTCCAGAAAAACTGTCTTGATTAAAACAATAAAGAATTATAGGGAATTAAAAAATATTAAAGCTCTCACTTTTGGGAACAATCCTGAAAGGTTTTTTACTATTATAAATATAGAAACTTATTTTGTACGGTATTTAACTATTTTTTTTTTCGAATAGATAATTGATAAAATACAATCTTCTATTGGGATTTTAATAATTACGTTTGTTTAAAAATTAGTAGTTGTGCACAATTTAAGTAACAATTTAAGAGATTTTTTTCTATATTTCTAGATATTTTAACACAACTATTTGCCTATTTAAAAATAGTAAATTGTAAAGCTATATTACAATAAATAGCAGTAACATTAATAGAAAAGAACTTTTTAAAAAATCATTTAAAATATGTGCTGTCATAAATTTGTAACGACATCTTTTAACGTTTATTTGAATTATCTTTTGTACCAGAATAATTGCCTTCTTAATGAAAGTCCAAAAACAATTGCTACCACAAAATATCCCACTTTGAAAATTGCGTTACCTTCATTTTTAGCTACAAAACTGTTGGTTAGTGGTTTGTGCATGTGCTAAATTTACACTAAACTTCCAAACTCACCACAATCTTGTGACATTTTAGTGGAAACTTTTCTGCGCGAACAACAACAAAATCATACGCGGTTACCAAGTTGTCAAAGCAGAAAAATCAGTCCAAGCCGAGCGAACGTGAGAGGCAGTCAGTGTCGTGTCAAACTGCAGCGAGTCCTAAATTAATTGAAAATAGTGGTAATTCTTAGCATTAAGTGCGGTTATAAACTAAAAAAGGACCCATCGTGAAGTACAAGTGATTTAGTGCTGAAGAAAATAACACTTAGTTGCCAGTTAACGCCAGTAACAAGAGAACAAGAAAAACACAAGGCGAAGAAGTTGTGCAGAGGAAAATCAATAGAACGCTCTGTCAAGATACCAACACGCACCGCTGAGCTACGGCAAAATAGGGGCGCAAGCGAGAAGAAAAGGGCGATAGATTAGGTACCCACAGAGGCGGGCTGGTCTCTTGTTTACGACGAACAACCCGAACCAACGAGCCTGTATAGCCGCGAATTCCATCAGATTGGTGGTGGCTGAAAGGATTTGGCCAGCGCAGCAAAAGCACTTGCGTTTCAAGGTGTAATCAGCATCCAGCGACCGCACGCGTGTCGCTCGACAAATTAATTTGACGCGCTTAAATATTGAAGTAACGGCGTATTTTGGTTCTCTCCGCTTCTGATTTGTGTTTTGCGTTTTGGCAGAGGCGCTGATTTTGATTGCCATTTTAATTTTCGGTCCTAAAAAAACCACCAGTGTCAATAAATGTTCGTGCAAAAGTTCCGTTTTTCTGTAAGTTAGTAGTTTTTGCTGTAATTTTTAATCGTCGGTTTAGTGCGCGGATAATTGCTGCCGTTTTGTGTGTTAGTTTTGTGTATTACAAAAAAAAAAACCAACAAGCCTTGTTCTGGTGGAAAAATATCAACCAATAAAAACAAGCTCCACGAAAGAGGAATACAATCAAATTAAAAGTGAAAAAGGCCTCAGTGTTGAAGGAAACGCACAGTGTTTGTTCGTAAGAGGCTGAGAGCGCAAAAGGAAGACGCGGTCTTCTTCAAGTGATGTTTTTTATTTTCTGTTGTTGTGTAAAATATCTGGTGTAGCATAGAAATAAAATTCAAAGAAACTCAGATAATTGTCTGGCAGTTTAGCTGGCGAGGAAGAAGGTGCAAACTGCATTTGTGTGTTGTGCCCCCTAATTCTTGTGTCTGACGCGGAGTGCTACACACGTTCGTGGCACGTACAATACGAATCTGCAATACGAATCCGCAATGTGTGGTGGATACTTAAAAGTGCATTGACATCGGACCTAAATTTAAAAACAGAACAAGACGCTGCCGCAGTGCCCAGCAAACGGCTTCTCATTTGCACGGATTTATCACATTTGTGGATTTCATGTTGAGAAATGCCCACCCAGGCAACACACGGAACAGCTTGAGCGAATTACCATGGATTAAATTCATCTGATTCAAGCAAAAAGGGTAAGTTTTTGTTCAAAAATTATTGCTACCATTTTCCAAGATTAAATGATTTTGTTTTCTTATCTAAATATTTGCAAATGTCAAGGTCAGAGATTCACTTAAAGACAATTCAAAATATTGTTCACTTAAATTAATCAATTATATTATTTTGGATTTTTCCCCCCTTAAATTCCTCTATAATCTTGACGAATAATTTTAAAAATTGCATAAAATCAGCATAATGAATTCCAATTCGTGTTCAGCTCTTGTACAAACAATTTGAATCCCTTTCTTGGATCGGTAGACACGGTTTGTATTTGTTTTGGCCCAAATTAAAAGGACGAAACACCACATATGTGAGGACGTGCCTGATTGATTGCGACTTGAAGTAGGCGGAGAAGTTGCAGATGGTGACAAATTAAATTCTTACACATTTGCGAATTGAGTAAACAATTTTACGTGTAAAATACGATTTACTGTAGATCTGATATTTCCAAGCATGTGCGAACATTTTTCTTTCAATATGTTACGTAAACAAATGTGAAATGTCTGTAATTTTCAATACAGTTGTTGTTTATCCGTCTTTGTGTTGTTAATTTTCTATTTATTTATGCTCACAATAAGTAAGACAACCGATAAGAATCACTCGAATTTAAATTCATTGAATATGAAAATAACATTCCAAGTTCGAAAACATCTTAACAGCAAACTATTAGACAAAAGGCCAAAGAAAATCCATCATACCAGTAAGTTCACCTTTTTTTTACTGAGCAGGACTTGCATTAAGTAACTGGATTTATAAGTTGATGAAGTCTAGAGGTCACTCCAGTTCTGGCCGTATGTCCGACTGGTATCCATCCAATACAATAAAACCGGTTTCTCATATTGATTTTGCTGTTGTTGAATGGTCATTTGTACTTGCCTTCCGATTGACTGAAATTACAAACGCGCGTCAACGTAATTTCCGTGAATACCTGTGGTGGTTGGATAGAGAACCAACCTCAACCTGTTAGGATGGCTGTGGTGTAATTTGTGTTCTTGTTAGTTGTAAGTAGCTCTAGTATTACAGCTTCTTCCAAATTAATTGCCTACTAAAGATAGAAAGGCATATCAAGACAATGTTTTTGGGTGTGGTGTTCCTTATATAAATAGACAATCTCAACTACTTCAAAATCTCATTAAATTCTCGTTATGGGAACCAGTGACAACTAGAACCTGTGGTAGACATTAGTTAATTTGTGTTTTAAACGATGACAGGCTAATTAGTTTTATGTGAAAGGTTTCACAGGAGCGTTAAGTACGTTTATGCTTTGCATGATTTGTGGATTTAGTATGTTGTTTTGTTGACTTCATTCAGATTTTTTATTATGTAATATAAACACCTGATTTTTTATTTTTGATTATTTTTTGGCGATTTTTAATCAAAATTGCAATGTAAACCTTTGTTTTTTTTGTGTCTTAAAGCCTTAACAAAATATCATTTGATGTACCTCAATTCATAGCTATTACTTCCACTGTGTAACTTCAAAAAAGTTTTTTCCCAATTCTTAGTGTTCGATTTTTTTAAGAAAGGACCTGACAGACAAGATAAATGGATTACAATAAGGTTTTGTGACCGTTTCCAATCTTTATATCGATTGAAATATTTTTGTTCAAGTGCATTTTCTCGTAAAATTTCCGATTCATTAGACGCATATTTCCCAGCAAAACGGTTTAAGGAAGATTACAATACGTCATTTTAGCTAAATTGTATTTTCTTTTCTTTAACTGTTTATCTTTCACATACTATTTATATTGGTATACCCAATGACTAATTAATAACATAAAAGTAATTTCAATAATGTTTATGTTGCCTTAACACTCTTTATAAACGCGTAATGTAATCTGAATCTCTTACAATATTAAAGTCAGATTACAAATAACCATATGCAAACATGAGGTTGTTGAATTCGCAAATAAAGCATAGCAACACATAATTAAAGGCAATTATGAACATATTAAAGTAGTCACTTATTCTCGATGGGCCCTACAGCTTATGCTCCTGATAATTGATACTATCAGGGATTTTCATTGCGTCATATTCGACACAAGTAAACCATTATTATCCTGCAACAAAATTTGAATGAAATTGTTGAAAATTTACCAATCCATAGCCTCCGACACTAACAGTGGGGATAAATCAAAGCGGGCATTGTAAAACTGAGATTACGTAGATCAAGGCGGCGTCAAGCCAAAAGTACGGATTAATCTTTCAAACGATGTGATGTCGTTTAAGCTGGAGCATTATCGTTCTCCCCAAAGTGTGCTTCAGTCTCCCATAATTCCCGATTCAAACAAAAGACATCATCCCCCGCCCACTCTCAACATTACCCAAATGTACGTCGCTCGAGGGTTGGTCGCACCAAAACAGCTAACACTCCCCGTCCTCACATGCGCTGCACTCTTTACGACACATTCGTTTATCTACACACCAAATTTATGCTCGCATAGCCAAATGAGTTTTGCAGACTTTAATCTTTTTCGCATATAGCGATCCATTTCTCATAATATTATCATTTGGCGAAAACGCGATGCTCCACAGACCCATTATACTTTGTATGATATGTCAGATTGTTCTCAAAAGCCGGATGAACTGCCCACGCGCGCTCTGCATGAGAAAACTTTTCGTAATCGCAAAAAAAGCGCCAACTTCCATCCAGCTTATGTGTAGCAGAGTGCACGGATTTCCCAATGTCCATAGCTGGCCTCATAATTTAAATGGCTCCATCATTTGGCACTAAGCGCGATGGACGATGAATTCCAAATGAGTGCTGCAGCGGGCACCATCCGTCCGTCAAATGCATCCTCCGTTGACATAAGACCAAACCTGCAAGCGTTAGTTGTCCGTTTATTTTTCATTTATGTCCCATATGAGTTCCGAATGCTTTTATTCGGCGAACTTTTGGTGGGGCCGACTGGCGAGATGATGCGGGACGTTTAATGTCAGCGTAAACAGTTTAAATTGCCGAAACGTGGGCAGTTGAATGTGGAATCCAAGGCGAGCGGAATTCGTTGAATCGCTTTTTATCTGGTCATTTGTTGCTGAAAGTGTGCTAAAATGATAATCAAGCGCCTCTTTTACTGATGCAGTATTGGTATAAGATAGAAAACGCCGCAGTTTAGATATTTGAATCAGATCAGTTTCGTGGCAATTTCTGGGTGGCATTTATTTGCTATTCTGCATTAAGCTGAATCATCTTTATAACCATTTATTGTACATTACATAAATAGAAATATAAAGTAAACATAAGTAGAAACCATGTTTTTCACGAGTTTAGACGGAATTTTGGTCACGGAGAGCTTACCCAATGTCAGCCCATTTGTCAATGTTCATTAATCATTTAAGTTTCTGGCTTTATTTAGAACTCTGTTCTTTGTTCTTTACTTAGTTTCATCGCAAAAATCGATTACTCACTCCACACTTTTTCTATTAAAAATAAAACTTCTTTTCTGAAGAAAATTTAGAACATTTTCATGGTAAGTCCATGTCCATAAGATGTTGGCTATAACAGATGGCAGTCTGAATTGCATCAATAAATTGAAGCAAGCGTAAAGTAACTTTAATAATGCGTTTATACGCAATGTCAACAGAGACTTTTCGCCACATCTCCAGTTCCCCGCAGTTCTCACCTGTACACATGTCGCATTGTCGTGTCACCTGTTTGTTTGTCGTCCATCCGCCTACATTGTAATTAAAGCATCAAATGACAGCCTCAGAGCCACACAAAACGCCTCAATACGGTCATTACCTTGGTGATATATGGCCACGTCTGCATAGTTACAGCCACAGTAAATTACACCTATAAATGAAACGAGAGAAAGAATTCGTTTGATAAATTCTTTATTCGCCCTATGGGAGCCAAGAGCCATTTCGACTTAATGTTTGTAATTAGAAACAAGGAAACCACCAATTAAATAATTGAATGTTTTAAGTCAACTGCTGATGGCTTTCCCATCGTATCAATCGATGCAAAAAATGGTTCGATATGTCGATACGTTTGAATGAAAAATTGATGAACCGCAAAGGTACAACTCACTTGCCGTCTTCCTCTATGTACTGAAGGAAGTTCATCATTAGCATATAACAGGTGCATGAAGTCAGCAGATTTGCAAATGCCTCAAAAAAACTGCATTTTATTGGACGTAATTATGTTGTCAGTAGAGCGATGGAAACATACATAAGTGTTCATTTCCTGGCCGTCATCCAGTCAATGTGAAGTAATTCAAATCAATATTCGCCATAGACATTACTTCCGCTGACGAATTCACTTACTTTGAAAGTTTGGCATATTCAAATTGCCTAACATCCGACAATATCGCATAAAGTTAGCAAACCTTGAAGAGTTACACAACTTTCGAAGCGTTTAAGAGTTATGTTTCGTGTGGTCGGTGGCGCGCCAGGATGCCTCCGTGCGCCATTTCTCTTGCATGACTTGATGCAAGCCATCTATTGTTTACCGAAATGACGCGATGCACGCCACATCGGTGCGCGCTGATGGTGCATAAAACATATAAATGATTAGCATGTGTGGTTGAGAAGAAGAAAGTGCGTGTCAAATGAAAATTTGCAAACATGATTTGAGGCTGTTTCCTATTGTTTCGACTGGAAGTTGATGTGCACTTGAATGAAAGTGCCGCACCATTAAAACAATAGACTGAATAGAGTGAACCTGCCTCCATTTGGGAAAGTTGTTTCCGGTCAAAATGTATGTACAAACATCGGCGTGTCGTTGCACTGATTCCGATACTAAGAAAGGTACAATTTTGCAGCGATTAAATCATCGTTACTGTCGAAATATGAATCGTTGGTACTTGTTTCTTGGTAAAAGAGACCACAACAATTTTGAATGTTTGTGGACAAAAGAAAATGTTCCTCGATATGGAAAATAATTGCTGCAGAATTCTCACATGCTGTTTCACCATAAATTTTGCCACACAAAAAAGACATAGAAATCAGCCTGACATGGGTTTTCTTGTCGTTTGCGCGTGCATTAGAAAAATGCAGCCAGGTCGTGATCGCTTTGCATGCATCTGACAGCTGATAACAGCCGTGCTCATGTCGATTATGATTTATGCACGCGAACGTGTGCAGTCCATGGCGGAAACGTTCAATAAAAGGAGCAGACGGCGCTGCCTCATTTTTATTACGAACTTTGAACTAAATTTCCCTAGGAAATTTATTACACTTTGTCGGAAAACATCAATAAACAATTAGTCGATCCAATTTATGGGACAAAGAGCAACGCAAATTCTTAATCAATAATTCATGACGGTCTGAACTTTATGTGAAGTTCATTACAATTACCACTGACATTGAAAGAATCGACACGTACGAGCATATTCCACATGCTCTGTTGCCGCGTAATGTATAAATAATTGAGTTGGTCGCGTGATAAGAATTCCTGTAGCACTTGAAGCTTATCAAATTTTATGACGCCCACTCAAGTCGTCCTAAACTATCACGAACAGTCCCGTAATATTGCTTAAAAATAATCTCTTTCAACAAACATTAGAATAAGAAAATCACTTGTGTCAGCAGCCAAGAGCGGCCTTGGCGGTGTGTATATACACGCATTCTAATCCGGATTAGATTGGCTGGCCAGACTTCGTTATCACATACCGTATTCATATGTATTTTCTCGAAATGTCGCATTTGTTTACCCCTTTTTCTGTCTGCCTTCTTGGCCCGAAATTGGGTTACGCGGTTATGCTGTGAGGTTTTGTGGCATGATGCCCTACGTGTTTGCTGTGTAGCTTTGAATATTTACTAAGATGCTAAGATTCTCATGGCTGTATTCATGAATCACGCTGCCTATCGCCGGATTTGGTGACACTGAATTTCTTCAACGGAAATGATATATGCTGTCGCTGTGAGAATGAATTGCAAATTATATAAACAAAATATGTAAATTCGCTTAATTTGATCTTTGGAAGTAAATGTGTTATAAGTCTAGCGAATGATGCGGTGTTGCTGGCTTGTTTGTTTTAAGAAAACATCCAAAAAGGTTGTTTGAATTTAAAACAGAAGAACTTTATTAAGTCAATGTTTTGTCTTCATTTCACTGATTTGTATATGTCTTGCGTAACTCAAACAATAAACCGTTATTAAATCTGAAATGTCTGAGAAAAACCCGAAAGTAGTCTAATTTAATCACCTTCCGCCATCTATTTTTTCTATCAAACAATTAATTTCCCATCCGCTCGCTGTCTGCATTCAACATTCGCATATCGTCTTTGTACACAGACGCAGGAAAAAGATGTTGGCATAATGATCATTGTCTCATCGCAGTGACGAAACACTGCACAGCAAGTGCTCTGCGAAAGTGTTTTAATTTAAACGTCTTGAAGATTGACCCAATTGAAAGAATTACTCAAATAAATTGAAAGGGCTCTTACAAAGCGTCTTCGCATGTACTTGTAACAAGATTGCGACTCGACGGAATTAACCAGCGTCAGAGGGGGCTCTAGTATCGACTGGTAAAATGTGCATTTTTTTGCAGACAATGTTTGACTTCTTCATTTTCTACCCGCACATGTTCGGATGTTGTAAAGCTAAAAAGCGCTGCCACTGGGAAATATGCTCTCGTAAGTGCTCTATACTTAATAAATAATTTACAGGCGAGACATCCTCAACTTGATCGTCGTCGTCCTTCTCCCAAAGCGCAAACTTTTTATTTAACTTGTTTTTTTGTTGTATGTTTTTAAATATAAACTTGCGCGCATAGGCGCTTCATTAGGGTTATGCTGCACTCTGCAGATAGCAAATCAAGCCAAAGACCACGTATATGTGCAGAGAATAGGAGCATAATGATAGCAGCCGCGATGCACCTTCACACATGTGTACAGGGGGGAGAAAAATTCCTCGGCATGATATGAGCCACATCGTTGCCATGGCGACCAGCATCGATTTTGCAGAAGAATACATATTGAAACACAAAACGCGAGAAGACGCTAACACATATCATACTACATATTTGTACATATGTGTATGAATGGCGGCACAACGGCCAAGTATAGGCATGGTGCGCATTGAGTGCGATTCATGCGGCTTTGATTCTTGACTCTTGACGAGCCTTTGCCACCGCAGATCGTAATATATCAAGCATATGTGGATTGTGGATGGCTCTTGTAACGTGTGCTCTCCTCAATGGATTGCTGCAGCTTCAACAATTTATTTAAGGATGGGATAACTCATCAGGCATCACCATTAAAGACTTAATAATACATTGCCACGCACGGCTACGGCTTGATTGTTTTAAGAAAATAAAAAGTTAAGCTCGTCTTTTTGTTCGCCTGGCATCGTTACATCAGTTTTATCTATAATGATGGCTTTGGAGTATTTATTTAGAAATTTTCTGCTACTGTTTTGAATGCAAAATTACCACCAATTATGCTGCCTTTCTATATGTTTATTGATTGATTCATGATTGTTATGCATTAATTTATTTTTGTTTACCACCCTTATGGTAATTGTTTGCTGCAACTTTTGTTTCTTTAAATGTTGTGGAAGATCAAATATTGGTAAAACACAAGTAACCATTGTAACTGCGTCATTAAGAATATTTTCTTACTTCAATACAGTATTAATACAGATAAGACGGTTTGAATACCATAAAGTTGTTGTGCAAGTTTTATAGTCAACTTCCTCAAAGAAATACACACGCATTTCGCAAAGAATGTTTATGCCCCGCAGGACAGACTACA
>JANSTS010001129.1:8514-20158 GCA_026546915.1 Sylvicola fuscatus
GTTCTGCGTTGATAACTTTTCTTTGGATTTTTTAGTTGACCAGGGTTTTAAACCGCACTTTTTCCGGTTTTACAGAAAAAGTTTCCAAATTTCTAACCGGTACAGTTAAAATCACAAATTAAATGCTTTAAGTATGTATTTGTCTCAAGTAAAATTAAGTTTAACCAACCAACAAACAAAGCTCTCTCTTAATTCATCCATAAATGTTGTTTACTCATTTGATCTGTAAATAACAAGACTGCAGTGAGTCATTCATGCGAGTGGCAATTATCTTTTTGACCTTGACCACAGTATACATACTGTCTGTAAAATATCTGTTTTTTCGATTTAAAAAGTAATTATTTTGTATCTTATAAAAAAAATAAATTAATTTAAGTCAAAATGATTAATAGATTAAACCAAATAATATAAATGTGAAAGCTGAACAGTTAATCCAACGAAAATTCATTACACAATTAATTATGTTTTCAACACTGCAAAATATATTCTTGTATATAAGACAATTTTTAAGAATACACATACAAATAATTCCACTAATAAAGAGGAAGTCAATGTTATTGATTGTTTTAATTAAAGCTGCTAGAACCATCTCAAGCTTAAATACAAAAAGTTGCTGCTGAAATTTGTAAAATTCCACAGTTAATTAACTACGAACAGGGCAATGAAATGTAACAAGATTTACATGCAGCCATTTAAGTGATGAGCAGCCATTCTCGACCAAATAAATTGTATACGTGTCATTAATCTGTTCCGCGGTAGCTCCACCCTGCCGCGCATTTAAAATTCTTGCCGGAAATAAAAGTCGCTCTACTCCAAATTTGTTAAGCTCTTGCACATATGTGACATGTTAATTTTGAAAATACAATTCTATAGCGGAGCAGATTGTCTCTAGGGATGCATTTATACTTCCACATTGAACAAATCTTGCATCACTTCGATGAAATTGCAAATTCGAATGCATCTGAATTGCACCATGTGATGTCGAGATACGGATTGCAGAGGTGACGCACTGATTTTTTTCTCTAACTATTATGCATCTATGGTAACAGCGAATCACGCAATTCGCATAAAAGTATGGCAATATGTTACAAATTGTAATCAAATCACAATTTCAGCGAATTAATGATAGTTGTCTAGTTATGTCGTAGGCACAAGTGCGACCGAACAGCATAAACAACATAAAATCGTGCTTTTTTTGCACTCAATTTCACCTGATCTCTTTTAATATTGTTCAGTTGTTTTTATGTACATTAATTCGTTTATATGTTATATGCTCATTGTTGTACATAATTTATATATAATTCCGCTGTACGGTCGTAAACATATTATGATGTGGAGAGAAAATATACGTTTTAATGATGTCTGAACTGTGGATGTTGGTGGGGAGACATGCAAAAAGTACAGCGGAAAACTCGCGGCATAGTCATATGCTTCTGTACAGGTGAAATTCAGTCGTGGCCACTTCCATTTTCATGTTCAATGTACATGCCACTGGCATGAGCAACGGCTATAGTCGGGGTTAAACGTTACTCAGTGGTCAACTGGACAAAACGAATTAATATGAAAAGTGCATTAAGTGAATTTTGTAGGAAACAGTGATAAAGTGTGCAAAAAACGCATTTGAATTTAATGAAGGGAATTTTTAAGACAAATTGAGTAAGTTTCAGTAAATAAACAATGGATTCAAGATGATGGACTCACTGCCCAGCCTGTCGGATTTAAAGCGACACTACAAAAAAGATTCGCGATTTGTTAACGATCTCTATACACTCACTTATGATAATCATGAGAGTTTAGATTCAGTGGAATTGTTTGCAGTTTTTGACAAAGACGTAAGTGAAAATAAATGCAAACTTAATTATTCAGTAGGTAATAATTTTGATTAGCTGTCAGTCGGCATCAGCTGTGTTTTTCTCGTACCTGCACCTATTCTCTGGAGGTGTTTGCGACAAAGAGAGGTGTTCCAGTGCAAGAAATTCTAGTATTTCAACCCAAACGGCTGTAAACGCTCCAGGTGTGCACACTTTGTTGTGCAAGAACATTTATTAAATAATTGTATGAGTTCTTAAGAAATGCCCCATTTGTTATCAACATGTGCATGGTCGTAAATTTTACCTGACCTAGAGAGACGGCACATGCAACTCGAGCTAAAATGAATTCATTTGAATTCGTATAATTTAACGTGCTCATTTAACTTCTTTTTTGTGTTTAAAGCTAAAATAATAAATAAAAAAAAAGTAATCTTAATAATATGTCAATTTTTTAGTTTTTTTTTTAAAGTATAAAATCATTAAATGAGGTCAAACTATTTTTTTATTAAAAAATCACTTTTTCACCGTAATTTTATTACATACTTCAAACGGCGCGGCATGCCCTTGAAACTACTAGGAATTAAAATTATATTGTTTGGGTACCCTATGATTTTTTTTTTTAACTCGATTATTTTAACAATGAAACCCTTGTCAGAGAATCTCAAAATCTGAGCGGCACTTTTATCGGAAAACCTAAGACTACGTCGCAGCAGCAGCTGCTGTGAAATGAAGCGTCTCCGCCAAAGCGGAAAAGGGATGGGATATCCAAAATGAAGCATTTGCTCGCTCAGGTTAGGCCCTCACTGCTTCCAGGCGATATGAATCGTCGCACAAAAGCTGGCCTCTTGCTCGCACACGGTCTCTTGCACACAGCTAAGGCCCGGCTTCCTTTCTTCGAATTTGCATTATTTCAAAATGTAAACAGACGCTTTGAATTCATACAAGGGGTCTCACTGGGGCCAAGAATTGCCACAGACAGCGTTAATATCTGTAATTCAAAATAGATTGTGCCTTACTGTCGGATGTGCCCGTATATTTATGCGATCATTCGTTGCTTTTGAGTTTGGGACTTCAAATCACATCGAACTGTTGCCGCTGCTGCTGCTGCTGCTACTACTTTATTCAAATAGTGCCATATAATACTAAATCAGCGTGTTGTGTTTTATTGTTTTCAATTTCATATTCGCTATGTTCGAGCAGATGATACTCAGTATACGATCAAAATGGCCGGGAAAGTCGAGTCAGTACGATTTTCGGGAGTACAACGAACAGGACGATGTCTCATTGAGTACTTTGATCGCCAATAAAATATTCAATTCGAATTATTTATCGGTTCGCCAGGACGACGACATTTACAATTACTCGCGACCGCAAATGTTTCCGCGTGTTTACATGGAGAATAGTAAAGTGGACGTTAGTTCAATGGCGACAGCGCCTAGGGAGAAGATTATTGATGAAATGGACAATGTGTTTGATAAGTTTCTGCATGTGATTAGTGCTCAGGAGACAACCAATCAATACGTATGTGGAAAAAGAATAAATTTTTATGTTGATTAGATATTTCTCCGTGTCCTAAATTAGAGGCCCAGTTTGCATAATGTATACTTTTAATGTGGCAGAAGAATCTGAACATCTACGACCCGATTATTTACTGTCACACGTTTTATTATGACTGTAATTGAATTAAAATGCACACTGAACTTGGTGAAGCAAAATGTTTACAGCGCAATATTTGTTGAACATTCGTAACGCGCGACATGATATGAAATATAATGAATATTCATTGAAGTTATTATAATCATTGTCTTCTCTTTCATGTTTGTTCTTCATAATTTTGCTCGGCTGATTTGCATCCCCTTGCCAAAAAAAAAAATGTGCCATTTAAAATCACGACGCACATCCCTTCCAACGCCACATTTCACTCGAATGTGGAACACGCAGAGACGAAATGACCGAGAGGAGATTCGACGCCGACTCGCTATGGGCGCCGAAGATGACTATCTGAGTAATCTAATACGCGACCGGCCTGGTCGCAAACCCAGTCTCCAGTCACGATTACAAAGTGGTGAGTGTAACATTGATGTTGGCATGCTTTAACATGGTTTCGGTTTTTCTGTTTCCATCTAAATAAATATTCTTGTGTTTTATTTGGTGATTTAGTATTTGAGAACATATATTTTATTTGTGTATTAAATCATGGCACTTTTTCCCTTCCAACAACTTGCTTTCACCCCTTATCCGCTGGACCATCAACCACTATCGCATATCCGCATATAAACAATATCGAACAAAACAAACAAACAAACAAACAAAAAAACAGGAATGAATCTACAGATCTGTTTCATGAACGAAACTGCATCTGACACAGAAAGTCCAAGCTCGGATAGTGAGACATGTCCAAAGTTATCAAGGTCCGTCTCGCACAATGGGAAAGGTAATGGTGGTGGTTATCAGTCACGGTACAGTAGTTCCACAAATCCATACAACTCGAGGCCTTTGTCGGTTAATATTAAGAAACCAAGCATTAACAGTAAGTCGAATTTTGCACAAAAGTGCGGTCGTTTGCTTCTTAAAATGTATTCTAACGACGTTCAATTTGCAAACATTTTAGCACGTCCATCAACATTGTCACTAGGGCCACCACCGTCCGCAGAGGAAATTAAAGAATCCGATTTCTTCACAAAGCAGGCGCGCCTTCAAATCGAAGCCCGGATGGCTTTGGCGCAAGCCAAGGACATGGCCCACATGCAAATGGAGGTACGTTAAAAATGCTCAAACATTATCACGCAATTTTTATCACTAAAAATAGTTTTGTGTGTTTGCACTTGCGTGGAATTAGTAAACTCTTTCAATGTGAAATTTCTTTTGTAGATTGATCGTCAAAAACAGAAAGAGTCCCCCATCACCGAGGTAATACGCAACTCCCTGCAGAAGGTGGGCATTCCCTTTCCGCCGGAGAAGCGTCGAGTATCTCGCCAAATGTTAACCGACATGAACATTGCTCAGCTGCAAGTGATTGTCAATGAGCTGCACACACAAATTGAACGACTCAATGAAAATCTGGTGCAATTTTTGATGGAGCGCGACGAATTGCATATGAGTCAGGACTCAATGCTGGTTGACATCGAAGA
Organism: Sylvicola fuscatus; assembly: GCA_026546915.1. Lineage (NCBI taxonomy): Eukaryota > Metazoa > Arthropoda > Insecta > Diptera > Anisopodidae > Sylvicola > Sylvicola fuscatus. Next base: position 13,457 of record JANSTS010001129.1, read on the forward strand.
TTTGACACGATATTTGTAAGATGCATTTTTTTATTTTTTTTATAAAAGTGACAAATATTCATATGATCAATTTTCCTTTAGGAGCGCCAAAGAACAGACAAAAATTGGGGAATTTCCAAAATCAGGAGCACTCTCTATAGCAAAGACAGCATTGACCAATTCCAAAGCGACGCCAACGCGAACTACCAGCTGCAGTCCAGATACGCTGCAACAAGACGCCAATAGCCAATCGCAACAGATAACTCACAGCAAATTTATGCGAATGGCAAGTCTAGTCAAGAAATAGATCGGCGAACCATTTGGGCTCCATAGAATAATTATAGATTCCAGTAGTAGCCGTAGAGTTTTCCTCTAAAAAGAAAACACAAAAATTCGCAAACTCGCTCGATACAACTCTTTAAAGTACGTACATAAATTAATATGTTAAAGGCATAAAACTCATATAGGGCAACCCATTACTCGTATTGCGAACAATTCTCGCACCACATAACCTGTAATATATTGAACTCCAAAAAATTGTTTAAAAAATGCGGTCGCAGTTAATCTGAAATGTTCGAAAAATAATTAAGCTTATCATACGTATATAAGGTGAGAAAAATTTTGGTTAGTTTATTAATTTCTAAAAACATTGTTGTTCAATATTACAAAATATGTTTTGTGTATAAAGTTTTGATATTTTTCCAAAATTCATTTTTATTAGTTTTTTAAGGGCCAGTATTAATCAAACAATTGATTCCACTTAAATGTATACTTTATAGTTTTTATTGTATTTAAATAAATGGACAAACAAATAACAGAACAAAACCATTATCGTTTATCGTTAATAATTTTAAATATTTCTCTGAAAAGTTACTTTGAAATCTCACTGACGACGTAGACATTTGTAATTTTATTAAAATGAGTCAAAAGGCAATTAATTTAATGTCAAATGTAAGATAAAGTACTTAATCTATTTATTTTCTATCATGTATATGTTAAAACACTCCCTATAGTAATTATAATAAATTTTTAAAGGCACTCCCCTCCAATATACTTACATAATATACAAATGAGAAATCATATCAGATTAAATACATAGTTATTTCGATTACAACCTGCAAACAATTCGTAGATAATTATTATTAAAAAAAATCAACATATTTAATGTAAAATAACAAATCGACAAAATGATGACAAACATGAAATAACAAATATCTACAATCCGTGTACCCATTAAATATCTTGAACTCTAAGAAGTTGTGTAAATATGTATTGTAAAAAAAAATCTTAAAACATTTGTGCCATTTGATTTCTGAAAACCTACTCTTATTAAAAATCTTAAAACAAATCACCCAACTTTCAAGTCTTGACACTTTTAAGTACGTAAGCATGTAAGGTGTATGTATAATTAAATGATAAAAACTAATTCGAAAAAATTGTTAACAATTAAACTATACTTATGATGATATACTTTTAAATGTAAACGGCTTTTGCGTATTAGCAACATTAATGACAGAATACTGTCGCATACTTCATTCTAAAGTGGAAGAAATACACACTTTGAGTAACAATACTGTAATTCTTGAAATATATTATAAAGGACATGCGGTTGATGTCGCAAAGATTTGCTCTCTCAGCCTCTGCCACTTCCCTCCTGATTCAGTCAGCTAAATTCCTACCTACATAAAACTGGAACAATTATATTTATTTATGGTAAATCATTAATGTTAATATACCAAAAAGGAAAACAAAATTATTGTGATTATTTAGTGTTACAATTTACTATATATTATTATTATTCTTATTATAACTATCTTCTATTACAATCAAAAAAACCAAACAAATACATAAAAATGTAGAAAAAATATAAACACCCAGTATTTAAATATTGAGAAAAGTGCTTAACAGATTGCTATTTTAATAATTATCAAAATACATAAATAAACTTACAAATGATAATTTATTGGTTTTCTTTTTATTAATTTAGAGTCTCATCACTGAAGCGACATGTGAGTCATTTTTGTATTAGGATCAACGACCGACAGGAAAATTAAGCTACTCAAAAGCAGCAGGAAATGAGACGACTTCATTTTATTTGACCCAATTCAAGTTTCTTGACCGATCAACATTTAAAGATTCATGGTAAACACTTTATTTTTATGTTCGTGATGGCAAATTACTGTTACATAACTTAAGATGAAAACAACAAATTTAAAGGATGAGATATTGAATTTTTCAAATATTTTAGCGTTGATATGGAATTTTTTCAACGTAAAATTTTAAATTACGAATATAATTGCTATAGCAAATGAAATACTTCAAGTAATGTGGATATTGAGCTTTTGAAGATAAATCTAACCACATTATTTAACATTAAATATAGTTTCCTTAATAAAATTTCTTTAGTTTTGATTTTCTTTGCTTTTAGATTAGAATAATTTAAAATTATAAAAACACGTTATCAACATTAAAATTGTGAATATTTAAAACAATGTACTCGATTTTATTACATTTTTGAAATAACATTCTTCAAATAATTATTCATTTAAGAAAAATCGTGACAATTGTTATTTATTAGGTTGCAGTCTTAGTTGCTGTAAAGTAAATTATTGTTTGCATTATCCGAATTTCCATTGAAAATATTTGTAAGGATTTTATATGTATGAACATAAAGCAGACGTTATATGGATTCACACATTTGAAGAAAGTGAACAACGTATACTCGTCTCATCACAATTATTTTAAACGTTTTTCTTAGCGACAACATGATAGTCATAAAAATAATTAATTATTTAATAAACTTATTAAATAATTTTAAAATCTAATAAACATCACACTGACTTTCGGTCTGATTTAAATATTCTAAAAATTAAAACGAAATTTATATTCATTTTCAATAAGAACCGTATGTTACAAATAGTTTGCCTAGCGCACATAATCTTCTGAATCCTTTGTTAAATATCCTCACGGCGAATAAGGGGAGCACGATCAATGCAGATATGAATATGCAGAGCTGAGAATTGCCATAAAATATTATTATATTCGTTCCTCACATGTGTATATTGTATAAGTTGAATGAAATGTATCTCAGAAACAAATCGGCATATACGCACAGCACTGCTGATTGCCTATAAGGGTTTTTATTTCATAAACCCTTATGGAACGGCCGTGTGTGCGGCAGATGTTTAGTTTTAAGGGCCAGCACGGCACGAACCATTGACGAGGACCTCAGTATTCGTTCGTTGCATATGGGTCTGGCATTGCTGTGAATTGAATCGTGACACATTCGAAACGTAAGCAGAGTTGAAGCGTAGACAGAAGTTTAAACTTTTTTGTGAAAGAAGGACGTTTAGTGGTGCTCTTGTTTTATTTAATCAATTTAACTATTCGCCAATTATACAAAAATAGATAAAAACTCAGTGGCCACATTTCACAGATAATATTTAATAAATTAATGGAATATTAAAAACAAAAAAAAAAAACAGAAACAGAATAGTAAACAATCTAGTGTCCAAAATGCTTCCAAATAATTTCGAAGAAGACAATTACATATTTTCAACCACCCAAATCAACCCCATACCGTCGTCAGAGCAACAAACATACAATGAAAGGTATTATATACTTTTAACAATAATTTTTTTCTCATTATGAAAATGTGTGTTTTTTAATTACAGTGCTGAACTTACAAGTCAGTGCGACCGTCCGCTTCTGGCTCACAGAATGGTCAGTCGATTACTGAATATCAATTGGCAGCGACAATCCCCTAATAATATGACTGAAAAAGAAATCTACTTGGCTGCATTCACCGGATGTAACTTGATATACAGACAGCAAAATGTGTTTTCTCAATCTTCTTAAGCAAACGCGAGGGTGGCCGCAGGGTACCAATCAATTCCTAAACCAAATATGTACTCTCTTTAGTGTTTCTTACCTAGTCATTTTCGCCAAATAATATTAATATTCGAAGCATTTATTTTATTTAAATTTTGTTAACATTATAAGGTAAAGGGTGCAAATTTTTAAGTTTTAACACTGTTTTTAATAATATGGTTTCATTGATCTCTTGAATTTAATCATTAGTTAAATAAATATATTATATTATATATTATATATATATATATAAATAATAGTTTCCAATATGATATTTCAACAGCTGATACTCGTCATTTCCAATTTAAATTTATTAATACAAAATCACGTGTTGTTCTAAAATGTGTTGTACTAAATTAGGTTTGTGGCTCCGATATCGAGTGTAATATAAATAAATAAGCGCATATATTTAGCATCTAATTAGTTTTAATTTTTTTGTTTAAATTTTGTCATTTTTAAGGACTTATTAGAAATGTAACTTTATTAGAAAATATTATAAAAGTAAAGCCATTTGTCTTAAAATTAGCTGTCTTAAATACAATTAGAAAAATTTAACTCAGGCTTACATAGTTACATTAATAATTATGTGGAGGCACATTGCACATTGATAAAAAGTAAAACAATGTATGGTGAATTGAGAAAGCGTTTTGTGCGATTATATTAAAATTAGAATAATAATATACGATATCTTTGGATAAACAATATAAACTATAAAATATAAAGCTGGATAATTAAGACTTTTGATTACAGCTGTTAACAGTGCTCAGCATTGCATTGGAACTTCCCATTTTCTTTAGCTGGCCATACCGGCAAGAATACGGGTCACTGATCGTGTTACTTCCAGGACGCATTGTAGTAGATGTGCCATATGTTACATGGGCAGTTTCAGGTGCCAATCCTGTAACAATGGTAGCAACAATTAAAATTGTTTCAATAGTGCTAAATAATGAAACTCACCGAATCTTTTCTTGAACTCGAGCAACACTTTTGGTTTGAACACAAAAATAAGAAAGATAGGTATTCCCTGTAGAATGTTAAAGACATCTGGGATGTACCAAAAATATACGCCGTCCCAGATTGTAGACAGTATTTCCAGTATCCATGACACACCCATTACAACAAACAGTTTTACGGTCATGGTGAATCTTTAAGAAAGTTCGTTAGAAAATTGATGGTGTGATAAGCTTTTATATAAAATACTTGGCTTTATGCGCCATAAAACGTCTGTTCGTCTGTTTCTGTTCATCGGATTGATCCTGCATTTTGTGAATTTCCCCCTTGACTTTGTTGCAATGCAGCGCGGTCAATGTAAACAAAATCATATTGCTACATATTTGAACACCGATTGGAGTTATAAAAAAGATTAAGTGGCCTGGCGTGTTGTTACCTATAATTCAAAGTTTGTTTGAATATACCATTTCATGATTTATATTTGTGAAAATACGAACTGCGGAACCAACAAGCAGATTCACCAAAGTTAGCACGAAATTTTTTCGGTATTATATCGAAATCATCAAATATGTAGGTGATAAATGTTAGTAGAAATGGAACCCCAAAAGCGTAAGCTATATACATTAGAAATCTCCTAGTTTCGCGAGACTTTCGCATTCCCCGTGACTGTCGAACTGATCTGGAGGTGACAGAAAAAGGATATTTGATTACTCTTAACGACTTCCGGAAAGGCAAATATATACCCTAATGTCCACCAAATGTCGAAGCACATGATGTTCAGCCACGAGAAAGCAGCAAGGAAACTGAAGTACGCTATAAATGCTAAAATAATACATTTAAATAGTACAAAACTAGAAAATAACTTAAAATCATTGGCTTTACCTAGTTCTCTGCACCAAACTATTTGGACATGGTCATTATTGAACTGGATAACTGCTAGTGAAATAAAGGCAGCCAGCATGCTTACGACGTGGCAAACAAGCGTCTTGCCATGCAGATTTCGTAACTGCAATCAAAATCTTTTCGATTAATTTCATTGATTGATGATTTCCGTATTTAATGAACAGTTACCTTTGGGAGAATGGCATAGACAAGAAGAGTTATTGCCAAGAAGAACACCGACACACAAAGCCCGTATGGATAGTAACTGAATTTAGACGTCTTTGGCACATCGTCGAAACAAACAAATGCCATTTCCTGCAAATTAAATGCACAATTTTGATCATGAAAATATGTAATTTCGTTGATTTGATTGATATTTGTTTTTCCATTAAATATAATCAAAGTAAACTTAATGTCGAGATCTTATTGCTCATCATTTATCAATCAGCATTATATTTCAATATACGAACAAATCAGTCATTTGTGATTTGTTTATTGTAACAAAAAGTTAACTAAACAAAAATATCTGCTCACCATCACTCGAGGCCCCATTTGCACGAGCTCCTTACAGTATTCCTGATCGTTGAGAGAAAATTTTAGCGCGGCAATGTGAAGATGGCCAGTCTTATAGTGCAAATAGTGTAAATCGTTTGGTTCATCATCTGGAAATAAAATATATTTCTTGCACACCAATTCCTCCAGCAGCCCGAATTCTTAAAAGAAAGTTATTAAACCTTTTTAGTGTTAATTATCACAATGTTTTCTTTACATAATTATAATACAATTTATTTTGGGTGGTCTGACAACGCTCATAACTTAGCTGTTTGTCGTCGTTATCACTTAAGCGTAATTCAAATTCATGAAGCGTATTTATGTCATATTTTTTGGCAATAATGTGTTTCAGAAAAATCAATTGCGGATGTGTGAATGAATTCTGAAAATTGACGTCAGTGAAATAGATTAGGATGAATTAATTAAAAATCTTTTTAAAACGATTCCTATAATTCTTTTGAATAAAAT
>JANSTS010001150.1:0-12380 GCA_026546915.1 Sylvicola fuscatus
AAAAAAAAAATTAAAATGTAACGATTATATCTACTGTACAGTATATCGGACGGATACACACATCATATGGGGACATCACAAGAATTCACTTAAATCATGTAGTGATGGCAATATAATAATGAAATGATAACATATGGCACGATGATTGTATAGTACAAAGGGTATTTTGTTTATACACACAGACAACAGCGTTGAGATTGACTCTATCGGACAATTTGTTCTACTTACATCAAGCTCTCGTGCTGAAGTGGCAGTAGGAAGAGCAGCTAATTTGTCTGTAGCTCCGTCAACCCAGCATTCTTCAACCTGCAAGCCTGACTGAAGATTCTTCATCAAACTGATGGCAGTTTCGCAGCTGCGAAGTCTAAAATACAATAACCAAACACAAATTACAACCAAATCTCACAATTGCCGTAACAAATCCAACGCACCTATCAGCTAATTGACCACAGACACTGTTCCATCGGACATTCAATCGTTCCACATTGCTGTGCAAGCGCTTCAAGTCCTCCAGCACCTTGGTTGGCACACCCATGCGACCCAGTTGATCGGCAGAGTCGTTCATCTTATCAATGTGTGGCTGTTGCTGTTGCACAACATCTTGCATCTTAGTTAGCTGCTTGTACAAATCATGTAAACCATCAGGTGATGATGGTAATTCTTGATGGCGACTCAGAGCACCTTCCAATTCCGAAATAACTTGCTCATTGTCTTCCAAGCCAGCCAAAGCACCGGCCAATAGCTTCAAACGATCACCATGCAATCCTGATTGTGTGTTCAGTTCGGTCCACAAATCAGTTAGATTGTCCAAATTCTTCTTTAGGACTGGCGTCTTCAATGCAATTGTACGGAATGTCTCCTTCAGATGTTTTACATCTGGCTCCAACATGCTGAGACGACGACTGTAGTCATCATGGATTTCAACGGCATGTTCCAATGAATCCAGATCACGTGGCAGTGGTGAAAGAATAATGTGATCCAATTCACGGGCCATTGCCTCCAGCTTGTTCTTGAATGTAAGACATTCTTCAGTGAAGATGCGAGATGCTTGCTTGCTTTCATCTGTAAGTAAAACACAGTTTTGTAAGTACAAACGGTCGACTGAATTTGCCACGTCCCAACCTGAAAACGACCGAAATAGTTTCTTCATATTTTTTTTCAAACAGCGCACAACAACGTCTCACTTGACACGATCACGACTATAATTCAACTGACCTGAAGATGCTCACAGAATATAGGCGACTAGTGACCACGCCAAAAGTCATTCAATTAGAGCACAATTTTAGAAAAGTGACGTGACATAAACACAAATATATGTAACGGCCGCCCAAGAAACACAACATAACAATAATTATCCAATCAAGACTGTTTTCAAGAGTGAAACCAGTTGGTGCGATGCTTTAAATTATCGCGAGAAGACCATAACCAGACGTATCTGTGGCAGTGGCACAAATTGCAAAATCGCCATCCAAACTTTTTAATTAAATAATTACCTTCAGCTCTAGCCCGCTTCTCAAACTCATCAAAGAGACGATTTACTTCATCCATCTCTCTGCGGAGGCGTCTCAATTGTGGATCGGCGGGGTCACCCTCGGATAACAATTTGTCGGCGTCATCGTTGAGCGCCCGTCTAATTGCAGTGCGTTGTTCAGGACCCATGGCCAAGAACTGCTCAAAGTCCCAGCTCTTAACCACTTTGATGGTGGCAAAGATCATGTTTTGACGCAAGCGCAACTGCTTCTTTTGCCACAAAGCTACTGACCGATCAAAAGATCGCCTCAATCGCTCGACGGCATCAATCGCCTCCTGGTCTGGTGGTGGCAAGAGGAAGCATGTTCCGGGAATGGATGCTTCAATTCCTTTGGGTGATCGAATTACCCATTTGACGCGTCCAGACGTGTCCAGCAGGGTGCACGTCTCGCCTTTCTCAATAACAATGTTTGATTGTTTGTAGGCACAGATGGCCTGCACTGGCAGTGGTTTTGTGACGGGCTGGCGACGTTGTTTCAGTGGCACAATGATTTGAGCGCGTTGGGCCAGCTGTGTGACGGTCTCGCCAAATGTATTCAATTCTTCGCGAATGTCTTGCATGCCACGCAGGAGGGCCTCCCCTTGATCCAAACCAAAGTCGGATTGGGAGTATTTTGTATTCAAGATTTCGTCGCGTCTGTAAATTATTGTTAATAAATTTATGCAAATTTTAAAAGCGTGAGAATTAAGACGTACTTTGTCAACCAGTTTTCTGCTTCCTTGACCTCAGCAAAGAAGCTGTGGTATTCAGTAGCGTGCTTCAAATGCACCTCGAGACAAAGTGTCAATTGCAACAACCACGACCATTGCGATTGTAGCGCTTGTAAATGTCCTTCGATGCATTTAGCGGCTGGATGTTGCTGCGACAAGAGATTCTCACCACGATCTAGAATTTTAGCAAAGTGCATCTCACGCTTTTCCAAATCTGACATCAAGTTCTAAATAGAATAATTAATTATTAAAAACTGTTTCTGAAAATTATTCCATAAAATCGATTCTACAAGCAAATCTAATTTAAAACCACACAACGTCTTTTAATAAGGTAAAAACGGGAATGTATGACAATCCCACACAGCACTTACATCTTCTCCACTTCCAAATGAGTGCTTAATTAAATTCAACGTTTTGTTTATTTGGGATTTGTCAACTAAGCGATGGCTTTAAGTGAATTAAAAGGTAATAAAAAAACTTACTTCATAATATCGATGAATTGATGGAAGATCTAGGTTTTTGTCGGCCCAATCACGGCTAATTTCGATTTGCTCGCGATCGTTCAACCACTGCAATTCAGCGGTGGCAGCCGACAAGAAATCTTGCAAAGCATCCAAATCAGATTGGCGTTTTGTAGACGTCGACAACAACTCGGCGTAAATCTTCTGCAATTGAATCAATCGCTGTTGATACAAGTTCAGTTCCTCGCCACTGAAGTTGGTTTGTTGACGCTCAGCGTGCACCACCTTTGCGTGGAATTGGTCGATTGTGCGATGCTCCTGCTGATGAACGTCGAGTTCGTGTTTCACAGAAGGCAAATCCGATCCATAATCAGCACCCAAAAGTTGCTTCAACTTATTTTGACACCATTCAGTGTATTCTTGCAAATCCTTGAAGTAAGGATTTGTGTCGACTTGTCGTGTCTCCATGACAGTGCGCGTTTGTCGTGTGACAGTTTTCTCTTGCACTGGGTATCGGAGGCCGGCCAATTTTTGGATTAAATTGTTGTGGAATGCAGCACGCAATTGAGACCATCTTTGATGCAATTTAGTTACCCTGGGAAAACAATAAAAAATTAGTGACGGCCATTAAAACATAATTAATTAAACTTCTTACTTTTTATACAATTCATTGGCCTGTGGGTAGCGCTCCTCTTTGAGGAAATTACAATCAGTATGAAGTTCTTGGATGATTGGCTCCAAATGGCGAATTTCAGTTTCAAGTGCTTCGACAATGTTCTTCGCATCGACTGGATGCATTCGTTCGATGCGTCGCGCATCCTCTGTAATGCGATCCTCCAAATCGGTCAACTTAGAGTCGGTGTGCTTAATCTCGCGCTGCACCTTATCAGCGATGCGCTGCAGACGCTCCAGCCTAGCCACTTCTTGTTGCAAAATGTTGTCGCGATCGGCGAGCGCTTGTTGCAGACGTTGCCAGGCTTTCTCGATGGCCTCTGGCCGATAGTCAGCTGCTATTTCCACCTCTCCGATTGACTCGAAATATTTCTCGAGTTCTTTGTAGATTTTGACAAGTTTCTGCTTTTCGTGTTGCCGTGGTGGCATTTCGTCGCTTCGGAATCGATTCAGATCGTGTAGTAGTCGTTTCATTTCAATCAAAGTGGACGGGAAGACGCGATCTTGCAGAATAGCGGTCCTCTCACGACACCAATACAAGAACTGCTGGGCAAGATCCTTGTACTCGTTGACACGACGTTGTGAGTCCGTATCAAAGAGTGGATGAATTGAGGGCGGTTCCGGGAACACATTATACAACGAGCTGATGTATGTAATCAGCGATTTCTCATCCGGTTCATTGGTGTCGACATCTTAATTTGCAATGAATAATTTTCAATTAGTTAGGCATTATAAATCAGTGATTGGACAAGCTTGAACAATTACAATAGAAGGGATGGTATTCAAATTGGATGTGATACTTTAGTGACAAATTTGACGCAAGCAAGAAAACTTGTGCGCCCAGATGTAATAACATTCAATCAGCGATAGGGGGAAATAAGGAAGGTGGTTATAAATTCTGGATAGAGAACAATGGCACATAAAAGCATTAAGGTGAAGGAAACAGTGCCGACATCATTTTACGAGGTAATAACCCGCGAAAGGCGAACAAAGAGAAGCACCTTACGTCTTCGGTGACACAATTGCTTCTGTATACTTTATTCGTTTATTCTTACATTGAAAAATAAAGGAAACAAGAAATCAGTCAGGTGGATCTGCCCGCCAAACTGAATTGCATTTTATGTCGAATCAGCTGTTTTATTTCCAGTGTCGCGTCGCGTCGTTTCAAAACCGTATTCTTTTAAGAAGAATATAATAAAATACAATTGTGATGAAACGTCTTAGCATCAAATCTTCTACGGTGTTTTTAGTTTTGGTACAACAAAAACAAACAAAAAGCAATTAGCAAAAATTTCTTTGTTTTACAAAAAAGTATATAAAAACAAACGCAACTGGTTCTAATTTTAAACGACGTGGTAGAACACAGGCGTCTCCAAGACATTCCTTACCAATGAAGCCAAATTAAGGACAGGAAGTGGAACCATAAAATCATCATCATAATCATTGTAAGAATGTTTGTTGAAAGCATAATGACACAAGACTCACCTTCCGGATCCAACAACTTTGTGACGCCGTATTCTTTCTCGACAATGTGGAAGGCAGTTTCGAGCCGCTCCCGCGGACGCGCCGATCGGGTCTTGCGCCAATCAAGCAGATCTGGCCGGTTGCGATGGATAATGGCAGAGAATGCCAAACCATCGCGCCACGATCCACTGAAATCGTTGACCCGCACATTCGGGTATCTAGCTGTGGAGCGTCTTGCCCATCGCAAAAGTGCTTCTCGCGCCGACAAGTTGTCTTCTTGGCCCACAACTATATCAGAAATCTGTAAAACAAAATGAACATTGAGACATAAAAATTATGTTGGCTAAGATGTCTTATCCAGTAATATATTTGATTATATTTATAATTGTTAATGGCGAGCAAAAAAAAGAAGCAAATCGCTATGATGAATGTGATGGACGCAGGCATACAGAATATGTGGGCAGATTGTAGACCCCGAAGCATATATACAAATGCCGTGTCGACCCGTATATGACAGAAGGAGGGAAACCATTTCAACACACCTTCGCACTATTGCTGTCCCGCCGTATGTTTTTTTTATATTTATTTTACATTTTCGCTTCGCCACCAGCGGAGCTATTTACTTCATAGTTTCAGTCGTTTTGTCCATTAAAGGAAATCCGTAGGTGACGTAACGATTGGAGAATTACAAAACATAAACATATGAGAGGGATTTAGTATATTATGTTCGCCTTAACTGATCAATTCTGCCTCACAAGCAGCACCACATTTTCATTCATTGATCTGAACAAAGAATATATTATTACGCGTTTAGTTGGCAATCGCGTCGCCAGTCTAGTTGGATAATATGATAGGTTGCAACTCCTTTTAAGGTTCATGACACAACTTCTTCATCTCCACGCACTGCTGCCATTTGCACAGCGTAAATCCAACGCGACGAGGACAGTTGTTTGGTGGAAAACCCATACAACTTCCAAGTCAACAAACAAATCTTGTAAACTAGATGGAAAAAAAAACGTTAAGAAATAGGTCACTAATTACTACCTTTACACGTTTAGGTTCGATTGCCTCAGTCCTATAACCAATCTCGGTGGTGTGGACATTTTTGGCGACATGCAACAAATTGTCAGCATCACACTTTTCCTGGGCACGACTCAAAGTGGTCACTTTGCGCACAATGTGCGTGGTAATGCGACGGTGTCCATCAGGAGCCCGCTGACTCTGTTTAGTGGTCTCGAAACTACTGCCCAAAACCTCGGTGGAGGTGCGTTTGTTTCTCGTCAATGCATACAGACTGTCGGGATGGTATGGCAAATCTTGCGAATGGTTACCGTAGTTGTAACTGACAAGAGCCGAACCACCGTTGCCGACAGCGCCAGCTGTTGCAGACGATTGGACTGGTATCTCGGTGACGACAGCTTCAATGGTTTTCTCATGTTTCACTTCGTGTTGAAATTGAATTTCGCGATTATCCAAATTGGTAGTGATCGCCGGACCCTTGAGGGCTGATTTAAGACTCGATTTGCGTGGCGGCGCCTCAACCACTTGATTGTTATTGCTAGCCGTATGGCCTTTCATGAACACCCGCCCAGACGGACGAAACTCATCATCGATTTTATACATTGCAAACTAATTCTTCGATTGCGGTTTTGTCTTGTTGCACTATTTGTTTCTTTGTCCTGTTTTCTGTTTTTTTTTTCGTGTGTGTAACTGGCACATGTAACTTAATCCATATTACGCGGATGTAACCACTACCTGAAGCACCAATTAGCTATTTTCAGTGCATCAAAATGTTGTTTACTACAAGCGCACAAATACAGGCAGCACTTTGCTGCAGATAACGATCGCAAATGTGACAGAATCGGTCCCGATAAATTATCCACAAATATTACATAATTATTGCAGCATAAGTGCACACAAAACACAGATTATGATCCTCGGGATGACTCAAGATAGCCACAGCATAAGAACTATAGAGAGATTCGCGAGAAGGCACTTGTTACACAGTAAACATACAACACACTAAATGTAGTCAGCTCGCTGATTGTGTATTTAAGTCACGGTTTTCAATTTTTTCAAATACACATATTCTCCGCGGATTGTAATTTGTATACCTGGCGGTATAGGCGGCAAAAGACTGAAGTCGCGCGTTTTCCAGCCAACAAATTGGACGACTGTGTGAGCGGCTGACTGCCTGATGCCAGTGCTCGCTGCTGGAACACACGTATGTGTATTGTTTTTTTTCCCTCTACTTCTTCTTCTTCAGTTTTTTTTTCCCCGATTCCACACACCTGAACCCTCCTCCGCGGTTGGCGTTCGCAGCTTTTTGGCTGTGTTCGAAGCTTACTGACTGGAGTTGACTTTTATGAAAAAGTATTGTAAAGCCATAGAGTGTGAAATGGTCTGGCCGACAGGTAGCGGCTGTACTGCACAGGCTTGGGAGTGCGTTACTATTGAGTGAGCAGAGCCATCGGTGACAGCGTCATATGCTATCCAGCGCACACCAACTGGAGTGGGATTACAATGTGTGTACGATGATAAAAGGCTGAACAAATTGGAGGTAACGTACACTAACAGTGATCAGCATTTAGCTGTGCCAACCGTGCTGTAAACAGTTTTGTGCGGAACGAACGGGCAGTCGATCAGCAGGAGGAGCTGATTTGGATTGGAATTCGTGTGCAGGCGTTCTTGTGACGTTACGTTGTCAGAGATATTTTTGCGGAGGCGAGTAGTTTTTATGGTCAGGATGTCGATAAGTGTCTTGGAAGTTTTATTTTATTTATCTTATCATCGATGGTTTATCATTTAAAAAGCGTTAATTACATTGGAGGCCACCGATATACGACGATAAGCGCGAAATTCTCGTCTCAAGACAACATTTTGTAACTGTACAATGTTCTTGTATGCGAGATGTTGCACTTGAAATTCGAGAATACCTGCACCAAGTGTGTCGTGATGGTTGGCTGCACAAATTGTTGGAGGGGTTCGCCCGCATTCAAATCGAACCCACAGCTGTGCCCGCTGAAACGTTTAAGCAACGGATATTCTTATTTCTCATACACATTTCCATAGTGTCTTCTGTTTACTACCACTTTTAATGTAAATTCATTCGTGTATGTTCTTATCTTATATATTTCCCTTACCACCCATCTCTGCTGCCGCATTAAAACACTTTGCTTTGAAAGTACATTTCATAATTACTGCGGATATCTTATGTAGAATATCTAAGAAACATTTTATCTACACTGGCTCCTATTGTGGTAGTTTCTTCTTTCTTTACTTTATTTTTTTTGCGGAAGCGTGTGCACAAAAGCTGAAGCGTTCGTTGGCCCATACACAAACAGAAATTAGGACAACACAACATTCGCAGCTTGTCAGAGATAACAAAACGCGTATTTTATTTTAAGCGGCACGCGGAATCGATAAATTTCTTCAACTCTCACGATCCAAATATGCCTTTCGATTGTTGGCAACGGGCCATTGTGGACTTGCTTCCCATAAATTAATGCCATCACTTTAAAGTTTTCAAATTTTCTTAATGGAATATTTTCTTGACTTAAGATACACCTAATCAACTATCTAATGAATGATAATAAGATTCAACAACTTCAGTATTACTTGCGCTGCAGATGATTAAAAAAATCAATAAACGCAGCGCTGTGAATTCACGTGCGTTTCAGTGACCTAGGTCAAGATTGATGTGTGTGGTTCTATCAGCAATCGTAAGGAACATGCAAAACATAAAATAAGTTCCTTTTGGGCTATACTCAAATGGATTAAATGTAATTGCTGCAATTAAACAGCTGGCGCTGTTATGTTGGCTTTGTTTTGCTGACCTTGAATCTAATTGGAATTTGAAACATGCAAATTATTCTAAATTCGCCGTGTATAATGTATTCTGGTTATATCCAACTACAACTCATTGAGACAGCCGACAAGGAATGAGATGTGGCTGTACTAATAGGTAAATCCAATCGATTTTCTCTTCTATTTGTGTTCGCCTACATTCGTATAATTATATAGAGGATTTAGTGTTGTGCAGTGTATAATCAAAGCCAATTCCAGGTATGGTATGACTATTGAGCTTCTGGCAAATGCAAGTAGTCAGTTAGGTGTTTAAATGGCCACAATTACAATTTAATGGTTCATTTAAAGTTAATCCATCAAAAGGAAGTTCTTCTTTTAAATATAGTCCAAGGACTTAAGAAAACAAATTGACAGATGGATTATATTATGTATAGTAAAAGTAGATCAGTTTCAAGAATATTGATTGTCCACTATTTGAATAAACAGAAAACCAGCTCTGATTTAAGTTTCAATCACACCCAGTTCTGATTCAGCCAAAGACATTCAAGCCATTGTGAATTCAACGGTAATTCATGAGCTTTTCTTATACAAAAACTTAAAGAAACGATGTTTTTAAACAACTATTTTATCTGAAATTTGAATACATAACACCTACTCGTTACCGGGCATCTGTCGGACGCCTATTCGCGTAAGTTTCTACCAAGCGCCATGATGACGCTATAAATACTGTTAAGTTTACTATACGGTTATACCATAAAAACGAATGCGAAGATGTCAATGATACGTGACATCACCAAAACCTTGAAATGAGGACCGACTACAAGGGAAATGAATTAAATTGGTGGTGTCATAGTGCGAAGGTGGTTGATTCTAATTCATTGAACCTTCGTGTTGATACAAATTTAATGAGAAAAGGAATCCATTGAATGATAGATGTAAACAAAACATGCTAATGGGAATGAAACCTAAGTGAATATTGTCCATTCATTAATAATTTGGAAGAAAATATTTGATTTGTTTAAGTTAATTTAGTTAGAGAAAAAAATATTTATAGCGAGTAATTGAGAGAAAAAATTGTTTTGAAATCGCTACTTAATGCATTTTGGCGCTAAGTACGATTGAAAAAGATCCTCAAATTTGTTCAGGTTGCAATGAATCAAGTTTGGAAACAATTAAAATTTTCAATTTTTATTTACTTAGTTTGAACAGACCATAAATTTGCCAAAGTTAAATCAGTAAAGTACTGAATGACGTAATCCGGTAGTTTGGCATAAAGAGTTGATGTAGAAAGTCTTACAATGAAAACCTTAGATATTTCAATATTTTTAAAACTTCTTTAGAAGTATCAATTCCCTCCATCTAATGTTACAAACAAATTACTATAAAACCGCCAAACAAACATGGTAACATTAAAAAAACAATTAGTAACGAAAAACCTTTAAAATCAATAAGGCTAATAAAATTACAAATCGTTGGCGGCTTACACAAAAGCAAAGTTGCTACTGCGACAACCTTGCCACACTGAAGATAGACGTTAATCATGGAAGACAAAAATTTGAAGGGTACAAGACGTTATGACAAAAAAACACAAACTACACCACATGAGAAATATTAGAAACGAAATACACACCAAATGCGTGGGTTTCCTCATGTACAATTGTACAAGACGCGTTGAATGTAAATTAATGGCCTATTATTATTCTTGAAACCACATTGATTTATGCAGCACAAATTGAATGAGAGGTGCCATATAGAGGAGGTACATGTATGGGACAAATAAAAGTGAAAAACAAAAAAAAAACTATTACACATAAACATGTAATTGGTCCAATGTCAATCGAGAGGGAGAGCGATCACAGTTCGTGCAACCCAGCCACTGATTTTCAAGTTTCTTGCAGCATATGACCGCCGATGAATATTATTTGTGGCAGTGGGCGAATCTTATGGCCAACCAGACGGTCGACAGATGGAACTTGACATTAATGTTGATTGTCTTGGACAGCAGTTGGCGCAAATCTGACAACTGGGATCAGAAGGTGAACATACAAATATGAATCATTTGTTTGATTTTGTGTTATCATCAATTTGTTTACAGAAATCTTAATGACATTTTCGAATAATATTGAAAAACATTTTTAAGAGAATTCAAAAGAAACAGCAAATTTACAGCAAAGTCCCCAGATAACCAATATATTTATATTTAAGACATAAAATTGGAGCACGACAGTTTTTATGCGCTAATCAGTTATTTTTGGTGCAGACGACAACTCTATCAGCAAAACATTATACAAACTAAAGTGATATGCAAATGAGGATAATATGCAAAAAGCTATAACTAAAATATGCTATGCTAATTAAGTTGCGCCGCATAGAAAACGGAACTGAGAAATTATAAGGAAAACTATGTAGGTAGAGGCGTAGGCATTTTATTGATATTATTATATGTATCCGAGTCAATATCAATACCACCTTGTCTATTTCCGTTGCACAATAAATAGGTGCGAATGAAAATTACTTTTAAATTGCGGCAAGATAATTAAAACAGGGTGACAAACAGAAATATTGACTATTAGTTCTGGCAATTAAAATAGTTACACAACAATTGTGTACATAAAATATTTATGCATTTAATTTCATTGAAGCGCGTAAGATGGCTGGACTTGATTAACCAGCACAACTTTAAAGGTTAAATGCGAGGGAATATTTAAGACTCAATTTACTGGAACCATTTCGGATCGTAAAAAACAAACTGGCTCATTTATTGACCAATTTTGGGGAGCTTTAAGTGTGCGTGGGATCACATGATGATGATGACTATGATGTATGTGTTTATATTCCGCAAGAAAAATTCTTGTGGTAGGCATAATCGAGGTGTGGGCCGTGATTGCACATATATTTATACCGAAATTAGCAGTGGTTTGATGATGACAACGCTGGAATATACAGCCACAGCATGATATAATAATAAAAAAAAAACAAAACAAAAATTCAAAATTCGTATGTACAACAACAGAAAAAGAATTAACATATTCGTGCACTTTTTTGGACTTACCTGTCGCCTCCACTGGAGACAGCAGGCAGTGCAAAAAACAAACATTGGATACATACACATTATACGAATGTCAAAAGAGTTATAAAAATAACTTATTTATGGCTGGTTTCATATTATCACCACATTACGCAAAATAAAAAATTGTAAAATTGCGGAAAAAATAATATTGTCAATAAATATGGACTTTAAAAAAATTGTAAATTCAAAAAACCACTAAGAAAATACAAGAATTGAGAGAAGAAAATCTGATTCGATAAGCAGCATATGGGGAAACTGCAAAAAACGGGATGCGCGGTGATAACAACAGTAAATCATTGCCGAAACATACCTGGAAGTGCAAAATGATTGTCCAAATGAGTCCAAGAGTCAGCTTGGGATTTCCATCGACGATATCCTCGGCACGAATGTTGACCAGCTTTATTTTTTTGTAGCGCAAGAAGTCCAGCGCCATTTGAGCGTTTTGCAGCATGTGGAAACGCATCTTTCCCTTCTCCCTTGGCTGTTTGGAATAAAAACAGAATTAGTAACAGATAAATTTTGATATTTATTTATTTGCAGCAAATACTTACAAGATGTTCGCCAGAAAGTACTTCCAAGAGAGAGAGTAGATTGTGTCCATCGCGTAGATCTTCAAATAAATCATCTACGCGTCGAGAAGCCTGGGAAATTGAAGGAAGCAAAAG
>JANSTS010001161.1:0-32285 GCA_026546915.1 Sylvicola fuscatus
TGTAAAATGTTATCAATTAAAAAAAAAAAAATTAAAACTGTAAGATTAACAGTTTAAAAATTATTGAATTTTACATGTGTTAAGATTTTTTCGATCTCACTCCTTACTTGTGCGTTCAGTTTTTATTTTCATTAAAATGTAAAGATGATATCTTCTATGAGTATATAAATATACACACGTCTTACATTTCATCTTGGCATTAAAATTCCTTCTATTTTTTATTGTCCGCATGGTGCAGCTGCATTACTTTTCTCTTACGATTTATCTATGCGCACATATTTTTTTGTGGTTACATGAATTTGAATTTGTCATATGCGATATATTTACTGTTTCTATCCGACCATTTTGGTTGATAGTGGTTATTAACATAAGCTCGATTTTTCTCCGAAATTACTATAATTAAACTACGAGTACTTAGATTTTACTGTTTTACTTTTACTTAACAGAAAACTGCTATAGATATATTAATAATTTTTAACTCGTTTGCTATCAATCAAAAAAAGACGTATAAAAAGGTATTGTTCAGCTTTAAATTACTGTATCCAATTTTGGCGCTTTTGCAAAAAGGACTTTTAGTAATGATACCATGCCATTATGTTGAAACAATATTTTTGTAAAATTATATTCCCAAAGCCAAAGCAGCATACGTGCCAGCATGAAGAAAATAAACAAAATCGCTTCCTTTAAATTAGACAATCAAATGGTCAGCCACCGAAATCACGTCGAGACACGTCATCAGTAATGGGGTTATCGCAGCGGTTGGAGTTGAGGAATAGAACGTATTGGGACGAATAAATAAGGAATTCAAACTATTCGGTGCTACTATACGAGTACAGTCATTTCACTCCGCTTGTATGTACATATTTAGAATTAGGAATTATATCTTGCAGTCGAAAGCATATTATACACTCGTAAACATAAACACGAACCTATACACTTACATGTACCTCCTAGAAAATGCTGTGTAAGGCGGAAGGTCCCACATAAATTAATGAACTGAATTAAAGTGTTAAATGTGTAGTAAGCGATGTTATCGTCAAAAAAGTTTCTTCGAAATTCACTAGAAACATATAAGAGCCGTAAAGTGTAAATTAAACAACTCCATTAGTCATTGTCGTCCTCTTATGTGGCTTAAATTGACTATGCACAACATTAATGAAGCATTTCCAATATTGCTTCTGCTTGGATGTTTCACTTTAAATTTCTATATTTAAATATCCGAAATTGGTAACATTAAGAGTCAAAATCAATAGTCTGATTTGTTTCTTCCTCTTACTGACTTGATTCATATAAAGGCTCACGATAGGTATACTTGTCTTTAGATTCAGAACGATTCACCCTAAATCAGTGGTGTCCAATTTGAGGAAGTACCGACTCACGCCCCATCCAACCAGAACCTTTGGAATTATTGTAATTTAGATTTCATCCCCTAAGCGTGTTTCAGCATGTTTATATATATAAATATATTATATTCGAGGGACTTTGGGCTCTACAGTATCGTTGAGTGGGTGGTTGCCTTACCTTACTGCCCGTATGCTCTAAATTTGCAAGTGATTCACAATAAGTTCATTGAAGGGTGCAGGACTGGAGTATAGCTATAGAGCTATTGGTGGTCGGATAACATATTTTTTAGAGAATTGTTTCGTCTAATACCACAGTTGTCTGTTGACTAATTCTATTTTGGGGCCACTACCCCCGGTGTAAAAGGTTGTAGTCAGTTGAATTTTAAATGAATTGCTGGACATGCTAGATTGAATTTATGTCGATGGATTATGAGCTACTCGTAAGTAATTCATCTAAAATGTTGTTACAGTTTTTTTTTTTTTTATTGTAAAAATGTGTTTTCTAGATTTTGTGTTTTAAATGCGTTTTCGTATTCATAAAGTCAGTTCGTATACATTAAAAAATAAACTCTTGAAGGTCTAATACTTTTTTGCTACAAAACTTTAGTGTTATTTTGATCAAAATCAGTTTTGAATTTGAACCTGCATGTACATTTATTTGCAACATAATTAAATACCATTTGTTTTTTTGTATATAAATAACATAGTTGTTCTTAGAGATATTGGTTCAGTCACTAAACAACTCTCCAATTCCAACGAAAATTTTGCTACTCGTAAGTAAAAATATATCGTCAAACAAAAGTCAATAGTTGCGATAGTTCAGAATGTCAATGTATGTTATATAATACAAATATTTTATACCCAACCAAACAGGTCCCTAAGAACAAAACTGAAACAGGGTCAATCATTTTATTGCTATTGATTATCGAGTTATTAACACGGACGAACGGATTTAATATGCATTTAATGTTGTCGCGTCGTCCGTTTTATCGTCAAACGAAGACGTCAGAAAATGTGTCACAAAACATTTAAAAAAAGTTAACATTTGTAATTTGTTGCCTCAGAAGTATCTTTCAGCGCGCCTCATAAAATTCTAATCCTGACACCAGTCGTTACATCTCCTTAAGAGCTGATAGGAGTGTAAACTGCTTCCTATACTGCTCTTTGCTTGTATGCTACATGCCAAATATATCACCAAACAGTGACGCATGTACATATGTTCAAACTAATTGGATAGGTTCATTTGTTGTTAAAAAAATGTACGGACAGAAAAATACTAATTTTACGAAGCATTAAGTGCAATATTATTTATTTAATTAATTAGAATAATGTAATATTTATTTTCCATATATTCGAACTGATTCGAAGAGTATATTCTAGTACTAATATAATTATGAATAATTCCTGAAGAATATAAAAAACCTTTCAAAAACACCTTAAGAATTCCTATTCTGAAAGCGCTTTAATATTGATGAAGAACTTCCCCACACACAAACGTGTAGATTCAAACACATAATCTTAAAGCACATTCGATTATCGCAAACATGACCAACTCACTACTATCTGCAATCTACATACGCTGCACGTATGTGTGTAGCCATTGTTCGATTTTGCATCCACTCAGCACTTAACACGCTCCCTGCCCCTCTATGCATCGGATTTTATCAATTTGATGAATGTCAGCCTATTTCGTGTTTTTTCACAATATTATTTGGTCGTATTTATGGGGGAGTCGACTTTTAAAAACCTCTCACGCACGTAAATGCTTTGTCGCTGCGGTCCACTCACTCATCCCAAAATCTATCGATTCAGATCCACGTTGCAGTTCTATTGCTTAACTCAGCCATTATTATTCTCATTTCGACATAGGACTTGCCTTTGCGGTCTCCTTTTTTATTATTTAATATTTAATTTATATATCTGTGTATCGTTGAAATAAATTGAAAAGCGTTTTTAAAGAAAACGATCCAAAAAAAAAAACATGTTATTTCGTACCAATTATAATCTTAAAGATTGCTCCTCAGTCCTTGTCATAACTTTCAAAATAATGACACCTGTCTCCCAATGTCGCAATTCCCAACACCCAGAAGTTTTTGAAGAATCACGTGGGAAATTAAGAAATTATAAACATTAAGGAATGTGCTGTAGGTAAACTAAAATATTAATATGTTCTTAATAAAAAATATAAAAAATAGTTTAACATTAAAAATCTACTTATCTGCCTTCCACAGTTTGTGCTCATGTCAATTATTGATCTCGCTAAATTTAAAAGCATATACAGAAACTTTAGTTAACTATACAAAATATGGCGAAGACAATCAAGTGAATTTTTTAACAAAACAAGAACAAAAGAACCTTATTTCAGGCCGTATTAGACTCATAAATTTCGTCTTAGCAAATGTTATGGCACAGTGAAGATGCTTATATATAGAAACAAATTATATGTTCTGTGCGGTGAAATGTCTTTATCGAGTTGCGCTCGTTTTTGTACACACTACAATAAATACACTCGGCAGGGAGGAAAAGTGCAAATTGTATATACTAATGACTCCTTTGACTTTCTTTGAGCGGAGAGAAAACAATTATATTGTATGTGTATTATGTACAACATGTATGTGTGTTTCTCTTTGCTCAAATCAAAACTAGGAGAAAAGTATCTCCACGTTTTTATTTTTTTTACAAGAAATGCTTTTGACCTTAATTAAAAGATATGTCTTGGTGACTTAAAAATCTACAATTATTTATTTAAAAACCTTGAAATAGTTAACGCAAATATTTTTAGTTCGTATAGAATAATGTTGACTATAAAATAATAATTTAGAAAAAAACGTATTTAGGCAAATCTCATTTTATGTTTCTACAAAAAGATATTGCAATTGGTATATGAAATACAAATTCACCGCTACCAGAAACGCCTGTGTGCCTTCCAATCTAATATATTCGTTACATAAGTACATATAGTCACTCAGAAACGTATTAAATTCGTACAAATGCTCATAAGGTATCTGCTGCTTTGGCATACACATTAAACAATCTACAGCATTGCAAAATAAAAGCAAACGGCACCCGCTCCAGCAGGTGAATGTAAATTAAAGTGGAAAGCTCCCTCTTCCCTCTTCATCAGTGGTGGCGTGTGGCATGTACGAAAGCAGAAAGCACCCGCATCTAGAAGAGACAATCAACGATATGCTTGCTTATCTCAGACAAAATGGCTTTCATTTAAAATAATTATTCAACCATTAGTAATCGAAATGAATGCTAATACATTTTACACTCCTTTTGGCACATTTAGAGGACAACTATATACAGACGAGGAATCGCTAGAATTAAGTGCGTGCCATATAAGGCAATCATATGTGACTTTAGGCTTATTTGGTATAATTAGTTGATGGGGATGCCATACATGCCGTGCTGAGAACTACGACGCAATTCGTCTTGTCTGCGCGCTAACTACGTATACGTTACTTTGTATTTATATCCTTCTTTTCGTCTATATTACACGTTAGCAAATTATTCAATTAACGAGATAGAAAAACTCTATGCTTCTTTTACTTACACCGACAAATAAAAATATAATGTTCTTATAACAATTTAATTTGTTGATGTATGACTTATTAGTACCACATATTTTGTGTTGTGTAATTTTAATTGCTTTACATATTAGATGCGGGATGTTTGACACTACCTAATCGCAAAAACGTGGAATAAAATATTGCTGTAGACCAAAAATGTCAGTTCATCTGCCCGTCCATTTTTTACTAAAACCATAAAAACTTTCCAACCCTGAAAAACTTTCGAATAACGTTTGTCCAATGTTCTGCATAACAGTTGAACTAAAAAATGCATTGTTTTCAATTATTCAATTATTCAACTTTTTCTTCCACACTAGTGAAGACACTACTATAAAGACCAACCACTTTGATGAACATGTCAAGATCATACAATTATTCTGTGAAGGTCTAAATCTTATATTTGCATAAAAAAAACTCTTGAAACGGAAATATAAACAGAGAATCCCATCATTTTCTTTGTTGTAAATTTCTCATAGATGTTAAAGACTTTGAATATTAGATGATCTATATTTCAAGGTCAAACTGGCTTCTCTAAAAACAAACACGCATTTTTCAAATTGGACTAATGAGCTAACATTTTGTTGTGGATTAAAAGGCTAGACTAAATTATAAGGACATACGTAGTTACTACATTAAGTTCAGGGCTTCAAACAACAGTGAAATTAATAATTTATAGTCGGGTATTGAGGACAACTATTGAACATTATTGCATAACATAAACAAACTATCGTGTCCCCACGGAAGTGAATTGTATTATAGCTTGATACTCGAATAGCGCAGGGATCCAATGAAATTAATAAACACGTGCATAAATCAACAAAACACTGAATTGGCTTTGTATACAGTAATCAGACGGGACGCAAACGCTTGTAAAAGTCAAGTTTTATTGTCCGTGGAGCCGTAAAGTGTTCCTATGTAATTATTATGGCAACCTAAATAGGGTCAAGAGGCACAATTTAATTCCAATTTCGCAGCACAGCGCGTCCAAAGAAAGCCGCTTCCTCACCAGGCCTATCTTATATCAATAAAGCTTCATCACTTGAAAGCTTAGATTACTTAAATGGCAGTTACAGTAAAAGATGAGTAAATGTTTTAAATGGTCGAGCGCGTGCTCATCATTTACATATACTGTATATGCTACATACATATGATTTGTATGGGTACAGCTAACGCGTACATATAAAGGCATAACTTAATTTAGACGTACACACATCTACGATTCCTTTGTAGGCAACATTGGGGGTGGGAGCGCAATTTGCCTGATTGCTGTTTAAGTGGATACCGAGGCGGCCTGTTCGTCACCATTCATTGTACTGAAATGGTTGGCTCTGTGTGAAACCGTTGTTGAGACGACTAACCGTTTTGCGCCACGTTGCGTTGTCTATCTATAACATGTCAATCGTATACATATATTCGCAAAGATTCTTTAGACATACCAATTTGATGTCAATTTAAAGGAAATGTGGGACTTATTGCGTCGTAACTCGCGCAAAACAAACAGCTCACTTAAAGCTCCAAATAATTTATAGACGTTAAAGCTTTTTTGTGCAGGAGAGGAAAAAAATTCTAACGTTTGAAAAGAACAGTGTTTAAGGGAGCTTTTTGAGTCATTGTCAAATCTTAAATTATCTCACAAACACCACTTTTACGTCTTCATATTATCCTGCAAATATTATACAATACGTAATTCGAAAGCACATTATGTATATGCAATTATTTACCTGTTCACCTGTTGAGCTGCGCAAAGCGTGGCGTAACATGACATGGCGACTGGCTCTTGGCAATTTTAACACAACGACATAGTGTTCATATATACACACGTTCTGGGGTTCAGCTAAAAGCAATTAGCGTAATTTTATGCAAAATTAAGTAATTTTTAGCAACATAAAATTCAAACACTGTACAGTGTACAATGTACAGGGAACCATCCTTCATTTTCGTAATACATAATAAAAAAAGGACTGTTCAGTTGGCACTTTAAGTCGATCGCAAGTGTGATGCTTCACTGCCGAAAATAACGATTCAATTTAATGGGCGTCATGAGGATTGGAAGTCTTTCAAATGACTAAATGTCTGGTATTAAACTTTGAGTGTAGTTTATTGAAACTGTCTAAAATCAATTTCCTAACGATTTCAACCATCCTAACTGTCGCTTTTCATTAAACAACAAAATCTTTTTCTTTTTTTTGCTTAACACGTCAGGGCCAACATAAAATTCTTTGAAAATCTAAAAAGCAAATTTATCTCTTATGACAAATATTTCTTTTAGATTTTTGTAAGACCAATCACATTGCTGAAGTATTCAAGGTAAAGGAAGAAAGAATGATTAAAATAGATACTACTTTTTGTAATAAATAAGTAATTATTACAAATCGATTTACAAGCTTCAACTAAAAATACTCTAAAAGTAATTTAAAAATTTGGTACATTCCACAGTCGATAATTTCTAGATGTGACTCTTTCCGATTGTTCTGTGAGTGTATAATTATTCATTTGCTTTCTGCTATGAAAGAAATAGTACGGTATTAAAGTCTTGAGAGGAAAATCAATACAGCTCTTCTTTATTCATACATAGAACAAAATGCCTTCATGCTGCTTTTCCGGTCTCTTCCATTTATTATTGAATCTTATTCAGTTGTGAATTTTCCCATGAATTGTTAAGTTCTTTTCAAACCGATGTCTTCAACACAATGCCATACCACCCAAATCGCCGCCATCCACTTCATCCACCCTAACTCGCTTACACAATTAGAACTGATGTAAAACAAAAATGTATCAGCTTGTGATCTCTTCATAATCCAAGCCGATTGTGCAAATTCCCTTGTGACATGCTCTTCGAAGCTAAATTGTGCCATAAACAAAGTAAGCGGCAATACAAAGGAGTATGTTAAGGTTTAAAGAATGAATAAATCATTTAGGTTTCTCTATTTTTAAATTGAAGGTATTTAATGCCTTAATAATGTAAATCTTATCGTTTTTACATTTTCTTTTCAATGTAGGTGTTTTGAAAAACGGCTTCAACGATGATTTCAATTTTTTACTTATGTTACGTCTTTTGATATAACTATGTTACATCTTTCAAATCTCAGCCGTTCAAATGTTGTAACCTAAAAAGCACAGGATAAATAAGAAATCATACGCCAGCACACCCTGCCGCATGTATTTTTTAAAAATTGAGAATTTTACATTTTTTCCACTTGGGGTTACCTTAACTTATACTTATGTTTTTCTCCTCTGAATGCCATTCACAACTGTACACGTTTGTGTAATACGAATTTGGAGGTGGAGGACAATTACGACAATAGAAGAAAGTTTAGGTTTTGTTAAACTTACGAAGCAACATTAAGGTCGTGAAATGAAAAAGTTTTCGGGATGAAACCGAAAAGCATTCTCATAACAAAAGGTAATGAATATTTCATAACATTCAAGCTTAATGCAGTCATTTTAGTGTGGCTGACTTAAGCGAAGAGGACTTGTTATAATTTTACTTTGACCATTAATGTGTCCATATTTATTGCCTAAATCATAGTATAATTAGAACGAAAATACGAAATCATGAAAATCCTTATTTTTTATTGCATAATTTTGTTTTAAATGACTCAGAACTAAGCACTACAAGGTTTGTTTTTATTTTTTAAAGCTTACTAAAAACATTGCTAAATATAAAGCCTTTGAATTGAAATGATGCATTTCTGATTTTTTTTATCAATAAGCTTCTTAGTAAAATTACGTAGCTAACAATTTTTCTCTGCAGCAAAAGTACAAGTACTAGTTGTCCGTAAGAATCGATTTGTATAATATATTGGCTCACATATTATTATAAGAATTGCAATTGGTTGCACAAACTTGCATGAAAGCAAATTAGCTTCTGCCGTTGTAGAAAAGTCAGCCAAGTTATCGTATGGGTATTTTGTTTATAAAAGAATGGTGCGTGTTTATACTTCACATAATTTACACAAGTCAACATGTTCATAACACATACTTATTGTTGGTTTATATCCAATGATTAGAATCTTTTTTTCCGTGCAAGTTTCGCATAAATAAGTCACAGATAGCGTGATTGAAACCATATATTCTTGTTATGATTGGCACGTATGTTTTTGTTTTAAATATTACAAATGATGTTAAATTGTAGAGTACTCACAAATATATGAATGATATTTTGTACTTAAATATACCGCTTTAGATTGATTTATGCAACTTATGGCAATTAGTTTGATTGTCTCAAAGTCATAAAGTTGTTTTAATCAATATCCCTGAAAAATTGGAGAGAAAAATAACACATATTGTTAGTCAACTGTGAAGGCAACCTCACCTTAAAAAAAAATAGTGCATTGCCATTTATGAATTACTCTAGAAAAATTTAGTTTTTTTTATCAAAAATACACCGTCATCGTGATTCAAACATAACTTGCCAATCATGTGTGCATTAATGATGCGTGAATTCATTTTTTTGGTCTTGTAAAGAAGAATTTACATTATTACGACATATTATTTGTCGAGAAAGTAGGAAAAAAAAAATGTATGGCATGATGGTATTGTCGGTAGTTAGTTATACTAGAATATGCAGACCAATAAAACAGTTTTATTTTTTATTGTAAAACGTTATAGTGAAGAACAAATAGAGATAATTGTAAACAAAATCTTTTACCATGTTGGTTTTGTGCAAAGTTAAGTGACCAACCTCTGTAAACATTGTAAAATTAAAAAAAATCGAGACAAAATTATCTTCTAAATTTCTGTGAATTTACAATTTTACATTATATACCATATACATAACGAATTTATACATAGGAACCTTAAAGCTAAACGAATCCAGATAAGATCAGTTGGTATAATTATGTTTATCAGTAAAGAATTGTGTATTTTAGTTACAGTTAAAGCCGTTAAAGGCATTAAAGGATTTGACAGACGTATATTAAGGAGCTGTCGAGGAGGTTCGGGCTGATATGATTGTATATAAATTCTCACATCCACAAAAACTTTAGCGTCGAAAAATCGGCAAAAGTGCCAAGTTGTTGGTGCTCATTTATGGTTGTGTCAGAAAGATTGATTACTTTCTTTTCCCGCTATTTCGTTACTTTTTAACTATTTCTTGTAATTGCTTCTATATACTCTTCTTCGTGCAAAAGTATTTTAACTGTAATCAGAAGTTTGCTGTTGCCAGACTATAAGTCCTAAACGCCTGACCAAATGAAACCAAATTTTGGTATTAAATGCAGGACAATATTATCTAAATTGTTAATCAGTTATCGGCCAAATTACAACCCATTTTTAAAAATTAGTTAAAAAAATCTTATCATTTTGCCTTTAAGCCAACAGGTCAATAAATAATTAATTCAAGGTCAAATTAATTCGTTTTCTAATATAAACTTTGCGACTATTATTACTTAACTGAAGAACTGTATGTTTCTATGAGTACCAACAAATTTGCTGAGGTAAAAGCTGAGGTTTTTGTACCCTTTTAAGAGGAAATTATCAAGGGCTGAATCGAAATAGACATGAAAAAGGCCGATGCCTAAACAGATAAAAAGGCGCACTCGCCTTCTAAATCCAATGAAGCCTGCACTTTGTACACATATACGGTGCTTACGTCTTATGAGCTCGAGTCAAATGGCCTCACATTTTTATTTCTACATCAAACGTATATTTACAAATGAATGGCAAACAAAATCAAATTGAAAACGTACATTACCGAATAACTGGTGTGATGTACTCCTTTTTCAGCAACATAATTCACGTACACAATTTGTGTATGTTGAACGAATGCCTAAATCGGGCGTCAACCGACGCGACGCACATATAGCTACGGCCGGAGAATGTAAATCCTATTCACGTATTATCAATTGACAACTCATCAATTCTGTTAGGGAAAACTGCGTCCATTCCACTTACCTGCTCTCGAATCCGTCGGGCGCGCTTTCTGACGCACGACCAAAGCCGCATTTCGCAAATGGACTCTTTGCAATTCCGCACGAACATTGTGACTTTATACAAAACCATCCACAGTTTAGCCTTCATACATTTGGTGGTACGTGCTTAGCACCGAAGTTCTGTGGCTGTTGTTGCTTGGTTGCAGTATACATTTAGATTACAGCCCGAAAGCCCAGAGCCAGCTTTAACCTATGTTCAAACGACGCTGTAATAGTCCTGTGGATTGTTTGATTTAATTAAAATTTGTTTAAACAGATTTCACGTAAAATATGTGTTCGCCGCAGTCGCAGAATACTTGCGTACACAAACGTTGCTTGGTGTTGGATTTTGAGATTTGCTACCCCTAATTCTGGCTTGTCCTATAACCTATTCAGATCAAGTCTTGTCTATTTGATCGGATTTAATCACAAAGCATACCTCGCTCACGTTTACATACATATGTTGCCATCGAATTGAATCACTTTAATTGTTTTAATTGTGAGTTGATGTCCTGTCCTATATGTATATTTATCAATTGTAATTACCGCCATAGGGACTCATTCGCTCGAATGCAGTCCTTCCACTATCGGGGCTGTGATCGAAGTGCAAATGTGCATCATTTAACTAAATGCTGTTAACTAAATTATTCAATTTGATAATGTAAATGTTTTTTGTGAATCATTCTTTTTTAACGTCAACTTGCACTAGCAAAAGTGTATTGTCGCAAAAGTTAGAATCACCTTATAGGAAGTAAAAGAAATTCAACGATAATAGGAGACGAGTAATTCAAATAATTATAGGTTTTGTTCTCATCTGCAAAACAAATTTAAAACCTTCATCTGGAGTTGAGAAACTATAACTTGAATGTATCTCCCATTTTTTGGCATGTCCTCGTCCAGCGTTGTTTTTTTTTATGCAGCCTTGAGTGATAATATTTCTTGGAGCTTCGCGACTGAGTCAGCTCAAAATTTTTCTTAAACGTTTAAAAAGGTCTTTAGAGAATTGGGAACTCTTGCCTCAAATTGCAGCGCAATAAAATTTGGACGTAATTCTATTATAATATTAATTCAAATCACAGCTTCTACGAGTGATTTCTCCTACAATTATATATTAAAAAACATAGAATGCTATGCTCATTGATCATGCTCAATGTACATGAATCAACTGGTACATATGCATATTTATTCCACTTGAACGCGCTTTCATATTATATTCATTAAATAGTAAATTCAAAATGTAAAATCATTCTCAATCGCCATTACACCCCCGATACCTTTAGTTCACATTGTGGCTCATTCAGCCTGCTGTTCATTTTTTTGCGGGCTTCTGGGACACGTGTGGTGGTGAGTCATAAGCTTCAAGCCTGTTAGCATTTGTATAAAATTGTGTGCCCAAAATTTTGGAGAGCAATTGTTTTTTTATAGCCGTTAATTATGTTCATTAATACAGATCAGCTTACTATTTTCAAATTTGATTATCATTTGTGTCTGCAGTCAGTTGATTAAATCAA
The DNA here is from genome assembly GCA_026546915.1 of Sylvicola fuscatus. Taxonomy (NCBI): domain Eukaryota; kingdom Metazoa; phylum Arthropoda; class Insecta; order Diptera; family Anisopodidae; genus Sylvicola; species Sylvicola fuscatus. The sequence goes on from JANSTS010001161.1 coordinate 12,339, forward strand.
TGCAGAATTTTCTATTTTAATGTATAATATATTATCTATTACTGAGAGAATACAATGTCAAATCTGTCGATAGTATAGTTGCAAATGTCTCAAACACTGTGAGCTCAATCACCGATTTACCTGCGGACCTCTATTCTTCTATTTCCGATTGCAATTCGTAAGTGCACTTAATGCTTAATGTCAATTCAAATATGTGGCGTACAATGTACGCCGTACATACTTCACACCACATACAACTCGCTATTACATGAAACTTCATTCAGATTGTGTTAGATGGGGAATGCGATAAATAGACGAATATGATTTATGAACTTTAACGACGGGCCTGACTTCAGCAATTTGTCGAGTGTATCTTCGCGTGTGGTCGGATGGTAAGGTGTATTAGCATTCGAATGACATAGTGACGCTTTTTGTGAATACGTAATATTTTTGGTCAGGTATACCATAAAAGCGGTGTCAAGAGTCACAAGCTCAGCGGAAACTCAAGTCTTATAATTCATGACCTTCTTTAGAATATGTAAAATGTCAGCTTCGGTAATGTTTTTACTTTTTGATTTGTGTCTTTTTGGCAGAGTGACAGAATGAGTAAACACACGCGGCAGGGAGTTTGGGCACGAAATTTCATATACGTGCTACTCCTGATTGCATCTCTGAAAAAAAAACACATTAAAAAAGGTCCATATAAAATCAAAACAAATTGATTGATGAAATATTTTCGCTAATTTTTTTGGCCAAACGTTTTACTGATACAGAAACAATTTTGACACCCCTCGACCTCAATAATTGTCTTTAAGCTGAAAATGTATTCATGAGTCTGGTCGATGTACGCTTATCAAAAGTAGTGATAGTTGTATTCATTTATTTGCATCCTTAACTTTTTTTGTGGAACAACAAATAATTTTTTTGTAAAACAAAATCTCGATGCATAGAGCGTATGTTCCTATATGATATAAAAGTAAATAAAAACTCAAATCCAAGAAACATGTTCCAATGTTGTATACCTATTTATATATTTTACATTTTTTTCATTTTTGATTCCAATCCGTTTTGACAAAGGCAACGTGATATTTTCCCGACGGGAAATTAGTATATGGGCGTTGCGTTGCGACTTTCGAGAATCAAATATGATGCGGTTCAGACAAGTGATGAATTTTAAATGTTGGATTCCGGTGGATTCTTATTTTATATAAAAAAAACATTTGATTGACATTCAATAGGATAAAATGTTGTCGTAAATATTTTTCCTATTAGTAATGAAGCAATGTAACTGTGTTTTGCCATTTTTACGTTCTACGATTTTGTAAGTTTTGCAAGTTTTAGTGTAATGTAAGAGCAACGCCAAGTTTTTGAGAAAAATAACAGACATTTATTGTACATACAGTCTAGGAATAGATTTGTTTAATCGGGACAACGATTATTTGATGCGACGAAGTATTTGATTTTTCATTTCCAATACATGTTGCAAAGATCCAAAATCCTAATAAAAGAAGATTTTTTTTGCAAAAATGAAAAACTCTCTTTAAGCAACGTCTGAAAATGTTATTGTATTTCAAAGTCATATGTTCATCGTTCTGCAAAAAAAAAACTCTTATTTTATCTGGATTTTGTGGGCTGTTTTACGACTTAGAACTAGCAGTTTATGAATATAAAGTAAAGCTTTTTAATTTGAGAATAGTTAAAAATTACCAAATTACGAAACAAGAATTTTAAAAACCCATGGATAAATATTAAAACGGAGGAAAGTTGGAACTGAAGATAGTTCATCTGTTTTTACACAACAAAAAACCATAAGACTTTTTTTTTGATTCCTTTCTAAAAATCCAAACTTAATTAACTTAACTTAAATTGAGAAACATTCGACAGTTCATTGCTACAAAAAATGTTGAATTCACCGAAATAAAGGGATGCAAAAGGGTTCTTCCTTTACTTAAACTGTACTGATACCATCCGCAAACAGTTGCCCATATAGTCGATGTTGCATTAAATGCATTTGCATAACAAACATCTCGTTGACATTACGCGCCAAATGAACACGCCATTCCATCGCAATGGGTCCTCACTTCTCCCATATGGTATACGAGTATATGTGCAAACAGTTTATAATATTACAATTTGGCAACATTCTATTAGTTCTGTAATCAGCTCATCGCTGCACTAGAAATTAACATATGAGTAGGCAATCCGCTTCTGGCTAGTGGAATCGTTAAATAAAGTAAAATGTTTATGTTGATGGAAACATTTAAAATTATTTCATGGAGTACTGCTCATATTGAAAAACAAATGGTTTTCATAACACGTATATTAAAAATTTACCAGATTAATACGAAGACGAAGTTCAGTAACTCAATCTCACTGCAATAAACAGCATCTTAAAACTGCCGATTTGATCACCTGAAGCTAAATTACAAAACAGAAGCAGGAGAAATTGTTTTTTTGTCTACAGTCCGAAATATAGGCTTATTCATTTATTCCAACAACAAAAAGAAGTCGTAAATTTAACGCATTACTGCGAAGTTTCAAGAACGAACATTTAAAAGCTTTTATATGTTTGCTCCTTAAAAAATCCTTAATGCAATTTGTACTTTTTTTTTTCTTTTCTTTTTTCATTACTTAATAAAATTTCGTTTAAACCTAATAAGACGTCGACGATGATGTCAAGTTAACTCTAGTTCGTATAAGTAAATTAATACCTTAGTGAGACGTTTGTTTATACATTTCAAATGCTACTAAATCCTCAAAAAAAAAATCATCCAATCTTAACATTTTTATGATTACAAAAAACACAATACCGTAAATTAAAATTATTTATTTCTGATACCCAAAGCCTTTAGAAGCATTGACATTATACCTTTGATTCATAAATCCGTTTTGCTGTTTAGTACGTATTTTTAATGCATATCCCGTATATTCCCCATCTCCACCTAACTTTACAAGAAAATTACCAATCTTGTCTTTTTGGAAAACATTTTTTGTGTCATGTGAAGAGTTAGGCAGAACTGTTATCGTATCACAAAGGATAAAAATCGTCGAAATAAACTCCAAACATTTGTAAGAACATGAGATTCTTTGAAAATCAAAGCTCAAACAAATTGAAAAACTTTTAAGGAAATATTGATGGCAGGAGAATGTTCCAAGTTAAAGGAAAACACAAACAAAAGACGTATGGCAAGTGTTCTTGATGTATCTTGTAAGTGCTTAAAAATTATTCGGTTTCGTTCATCGACACACAAAGTTTGCACACCAAAAACCGAGAGATCTAGACAGATGTGGGTGAATATGAGCATATTTTCATACTTATTATTCACGAAAATCGGATGCATACATACTCATGAACCGCCTCTATAAATTATACTGTAAATACCAACATATTGCAATTTGCTTTTGTTGTTTAATGTTGAAAGATGCTGAGGCTTAAACTTAGAAAATATTTTTGGGGCACCCAAACCCAGAAGAAAATAACAGCGTACTAGAGAGCCGCACACTGGAGAGACCCATCCAAATCCGCAATCATTGGTGAAAAAAGAAATATTTTTTCGAAAATTTTAACGATGCAGTTTAATTCTGTAAGGTTAAATGTATATGAAATCGGTTTTATTTATTTTTTATCACTTATCAGTTATCAGCTTCTTAAAGTTGTGAATTTTTTTTTTATTTGTTTTTAAGATAAAAAGTTCAACTTTGTAATGCAATTTAGTTTGTAAATATCGAATGTTTAGTATAGAAGTTACAATGCTATAAGATCGTAGAATGGCCGTTTCGCTCCAGCGTGAGCCGGCGCAACTACTCGTAAGTATAACATAATATAATATATTTAATTTCTAGGTGTGTTCTTAAGCAAAGAAAAAATACTTTTTAAATGCGTTTAATGTACATTTCCTGAAATAAAATAAGTGCATCAGTCACTTTTCGCTATTTGCATTTGTACTTTAGATAGTATGCACTTATCCTGTAGTCCATTAACAGCTGCATTATACTTCTAATGTACTTTATTACGGAAACTTAACGTCTAATGGATAACGTTATCATTAATATGGGATATATTATATTATGCGCAAAATGACATTTTCAGAGCAGTTATTGTTTTTTTTTAATGAGTTACATGTTTATTTACAGGATAAAAACACTTGGCTAGGCGATGTTGAGCAAAGAAAGTGTTTCTATATTCTCATCTCCTTATTATTGTTTTAAAATTTGTATTATTATTAAAATTTATTGCAATCAAGCAACTAATTAATTATTTTTGTATGAAATACAACGTTTTGCTCTATAACTCGGCAATTGTATTTAAAAACAAATTCACTGATATCTTCTACATTTACTAATTGATTTCATTGAATATTTCAAATCATCACACGCAATGTGTTAACTTAACATCAACGCTAATTAAATGTTGCATAATGAAGTGCATCATAAATGAGATGTATCGATAGCATGAATAATTCCTATATGATTACTCGGCTTGGAATCGAAACTTCCTACATGGTTAAACATATATGTATGTTATAATATAAACAAACGAATTTCAAAGGTTCTTTATTCTATTTGTTCTAATCGGGAATTCGAAACACGTCGCCGTAAATTCATGTCAGATCACCTGTAAATAATATACATACAACATAATTGCGCAAGTTCATAACGGAAATTAATTTGTGCATTGATATGGCAATAAAACCGTCTGAATTATCAGCATATGTGGCGTAATGAAGCTGATAAACAAGTTTTTAACATCCGTGCGGGTAAACATTGATGGAAATATTTGTTCGCACGGAAGAAGCCAGCGGGATATTCTATAAAGTGGTGTCGTTATATTGATGTAATGTTTATGGTGTTTAATGGTAGGTTTATTGACAAGGAATTTGTTTCCATTTATCATACAGGTTTGTTTTCTTTAAATGAGAGTTCTCGCAGTTCCTGATTTTTTTTTTATGAAAGACTTTCATGGCTGATAAGAATCAAAAGGAGGCGGCTTAATGTGATTTCTTTCAAGTATTTAATTAAATGCACCCGAGAATTGAAATGAAAACATTGAATGGACAACGAGAAGGGGGAACGTATATGTAATCTTGCAATCTGACTTTTTATTTTGCGAAAAATTCGGAAGATGCAAAAACACATTTTGAGACTGTCTGATCTCAATTCAATTTTTTTTCTTTGCACTCTCAATTTGAATACCCTTTGGGAAAATTTTAGAGCTTGACAAAAACATTTTTTTTGACAAATTTTAACTGAAACAATTTCAGTAAATATCTTAACTAAACTTCAATTGTTGCATATCCCAAATGTATAATGTTCCTTATGTACGTATTCACGCACACTTACGAGCTTACACAAACCCAGACGCAATACAGAGCAAAATGAGTAATAAAATCATAACTCGCGTTTCTCAGTTTCAGTATTTTGGAATAATATAAATTGGTATGACGCTTGTGGGTATTTTATGTTTATATGGTGGTGTGCTTATCAGCGGGGGAGGTTCCTTCCCCATCCCCTTACTTATGATGGGAGTCATGTGCCATTGCGTATATTGTTCGCATATATTATATTGTTCGGCAAAGTAATAAATCAAGATATATCTTATGAAGAAAACATTTGTCAGCATTTTGTGAACCCCTTTTTGTTAATCCGTCCTTATTAAATTTTGTCGTCAGTTTTTATTTCATATACTATATATCCGCCATCATTTTACAAAAAACGAGAAGGCGATAATATATGTAATCTTACAATCCGACGATGTTTTTAATTTTTCCTCGTGTTAAACAACTTTCTTTCACGAGTCTTGTCAAACTTTTGTAGCCAACAAAAAAATTTTTTTTTGTCAAATTATTGACGAGATCTGAGCCATTCCAATTTTATAGGCTTAAAAGTAATTTTCTTTTGCACATCTAGAAATATGATGTAACATATATGAAATTTTGCGCCGTTTTTTTTGTCTTCTGTTTGTTGTGTCGAAGTCTTCACTCTAGTCTTCACTTTACTATTGTAATGTTGAAATGATGTGAGTGATTGTGTAAATTCTAAAATAAAAAAATGAAAAACTTAAATAAAACATAACAAATGTCCGAACTTATTACATACAAAAAGCGACAGGGTAGAGCTCTACAAATTTGAAAATGCCTGAAAAATATTGTCGAAGTTGATCTCAAACTAATATTTTTATTTAATATATATCCGCCTTTGTTTTTAAACGAAAAGGCCATGATGTATGTATTATGTAATCTTGTTATTCGACTTTTTTAACAAAAATTTCTGATGATGCACAAACACGTTTGGCACTCTCTGTCACGTGTTTTTTTTTACATTTTGTACAGCTGTTTCGATGTTATGTCGCAAAAACCAAAGGATCAGGGGGTGTCATTCCAGGCTTCTGCGTCATTAAAAAGTCAAACAAGACGGATTACAAGCAATAAAATACAATAAAAAAATGAGTCCGAATATCGTGGAAAAGCTTTACTAATATTGTAAGGATTTGTTTTTTAAGAATTTTGTCCATAAGTTTACCACATTATTTCGTAATGAATACTATCTTCTAGATGTCGATCACTATGTGCTGCTCTGGTTTTGTTCCAAGTTTTTTTTATTTTTTGATAACGGACCATTATTGTATATTATTGTTTTTTTTTGTGAAAATGTACACTTGAGTTACATTGTTATTAAGATATAAATCAGGATTCTGGTCAGTTAGTTGTTCAAGTATCTTATATGACGAATATTTGCTCATAAAAAGCGCTGAGTAAGTTCATCCGTTCACAATTTCAATTCACTACTGACAAAAAGTTGTCTAATGTATCATACCGCCAGTATTAAAGAAAAAGTTGAAGTACGAGATAGCAAATTGTAAAATTATGTCAATAAAATATTGTAAAATAATAATTTTTGGCAGAATTGAGTGCATAATAAATTAATAATTAATATTCAATACATGTACATTGTCAAATTTTTATCAAATTATCATCTTCTGTTCAATCTCTGACATTTAAATATTTCGTATATTTCAATTCTTCACAAATTATTTGCGATATATTCAAACAATATTTTAATTGCATCATTAAATATACGCAAGTCCATGTTTTTACTTGATGGAGGATAATGTTTGAAATTTCTTAAGGTTAAACGTTAACGGCGATTGCAGAGGCTTTACAGAAGAGCGCGTGTTACTTTAAGTCATTATACAAACACCAAACACACAAAATAAGAATCAACAAGAAATTTACGAAAAATTCATTGACGATTACGCCTACGACGGGCACGCTTAAAGTCGGTGTATTTGACGTTGCGTTCCGCCATTATTGAGCTGTGATATCAATCACAATGAACGTTCGTATATGAGGTACTGGGAAACTGTAACCGATTTCTTATTCATCAATTCTTGTGTCCTTAATCTTTATTTATATTGAGAAACGATAATATATTGTGATTGCTTATATTTCGAACATGTTTTTTTTTGTTTGCTGCAAGTACAGACCGCCTCGACTTGATGTAAATCCTTTTTCATAGGTCTATAAAAATTCACAAACGCACGATTCCGTCAATCGATCGACAAATTATCGCGTGTCAGCGCTTTGGAGTTCAATTGATGATGACTTCCACTTATACGACGTTTATAAATGATTTGCTCCCATCGAAATGTCATCATAGTTCTGACTTCTGTCGCAGCGTCGCGTCATTTGTCTATATATATTTGTGACATTTTTACGTTTAGCTCTACAGGCAGGAATTGAATTTTCACATTGAACGGCATGTCTCAAAATATTAAAAATGATTTCACTAAATAAAACAATAACTAAATGCTTGTCCCTACACTGAAATCGAGTGCGAGGGCACTTTTTTCGCTGACATTCTCAAATCTAAAGCGGTGCTTCTATCCATAAGCTTATTGATTTTGCTCATCCGCTTTTGCCTTGCTTTTGCAATTTCAGGCATCATTTATTGGACAATCCACAATCTATAACAACTTTTTATGGCAAAATCACTCACGACATTACGAAAATATTCTGTCACGATTATTTTTTAGAATGAATGTACACGGTTTGAAAGCGTCAGCAACAATTCTATGTTAATTAGGATGGTTAAAATTAGTTTGACAATTTTAGAGTTCACGTAAAAATATATTAATTAAAATTAATTATATTGAACATTGTATTTGAAATTATTTTATTAACTTTACCCTAAAAGTAAAACACCATTTAAACAAACTTTAATGAAAATTTAATGGTAAAGTTTATGCTTTTGCCAGATAATGGAGAGGTAGATGTTTCCCTGTCACATAAATAACTGGCTTTTCTTCAGCGACGAACTTCTTAGCGACGAACTAATTGAAATGTTCAATTTGATTGTGTTAATTGAATGCTGATATTTTTATTATATACCTTCCTTTAAAATGACATTTTTAATTTACTTGATTAATTACGATATTATGGTAACCGTTTTTCTAAAGTACATGTAATATTTTTTCAAACACGACTTATGAGATTAATTCGTCTATTGTTGCTACGTTTGAAGTTTGTATTCTGTTATAAGCTAACAAAAAAAACTTTACCAACGCTTTTAACCTTTAAAAATTATATTTTCGTTAATAAAATTCTCAACTGCTCCTTCAACATCAACATACTTTCAATTAAATACCTAGAGGTGAACTTTATGGAATACAGTATTTGCAATTTGACATATATACGAATTTCTTAATTTGCGAATACCGCAAGGAAAAGCGCAAGCTTTCATATAAGTATGTATATCCAATTTCTAGGTGTGTTCTGAAGCAAGGAAAATATACTTTTCAGGTTATAAAATTTGAAAGTCTGAGATTTGGAAAATGAAAAAGTCAATAGCATATTTTCTCAATAATGGGCTAAATCTCAATTTGTTTAATCCCACATAGACAAAAAAAAATTTGAGGATGATGCCACGCCGCACTTCACATTAACACTTCTCTTTTATGTTACCTAATTAAATGCTGGAGCGTCTTTATTTTGTTGACTACATTTAAAAAGGGTTTTCTTATAACTAATTAGTCATAATTTGTAATTCTCGCCTTCTGTTCTTATTCGCCATCGCGTCGAGATTTTCATTCCTGCATGTTTTTTTTTTATTACGGTTAATTTGTGATAACATGTTTCGACGGTGTTTGAAAAATATCAACGTTGGCTTTTTTCGTGGATTTTTTTTTAATTTCATATATACAACATATCCGTCTTTGTTTTTCATACAAAAATCGAAAAGGCGGTAATAAATGTAATCTTGTTATACGATATTTTTGACAAAATTTTCATAATTTTAACTAATGTTGAAGTATCATTATGTACGCATCTTTTGAAATATGTCACATTTCCACACTTAGAAATTGTATACTTATATATGAATCTTACGCCGCGCCGCGCCGCGCCGGCTCTCCTTGCCGTTTTTTTGTTGTTGAAAACTCACCAAAATTCCAAAGTGTTCAAACACGACAGTTTCTTATACGCGATTATAAATTAATATGGCACATTCGTCTTACCCTCTACATCTTTCTACATCTTCACATTCCTTTATATTATTGGGTCAATTCAAATAAATGGAATTCAATCGTTGGCATTCCAATGCAACGGAATACGCGAGCGATCTGTGTTTTTATAGTGTTTGGTAAGTATGGCGGCGCGTGACAAGTAATGCAGTCACGTGAATGAAACCATGTAAGACTTGACGCTTTCAAGAATTTGCCAAGTTTCTATTTTCATGAGAATTTCAATTTAGCTTGAGAAAATTCATTCACTTCGATTTGATGTACCTTGTCTTAAGTTTTCGTTACCATTATAGGTTTGCTAAAACCCGCCATCCATGTGAATCTTTTTTTGGCTCTTTTAAGTACTTGTTATGTTTTTTAAACTATAAAAGACTTAAGCTAAATGTGCTACTCGTTCATAGCTTGACTTTGAATGCTTATTTAAAAAAAAAAACATGGAAGATTCATCATTTGTTGTATTGATTGTTATTAGTATGTTGCTATGATAAAACCTGTTAAACATTTAAATCGATCATTTATCACTGGCGTTGTTCTTAACCAGTAGTTTGGGACATGGGTTGGTCTGCCAATCTCTGCCATTCAACCAGCCGCTTCTGTTTTTATTATTTTTGATAAATTTACCAGTCCTTATTTTACACGCCATCGAGGACTGAACCATCATTATTAAATTTTATAATTTCGTAGTTTCCTTGTATTTTCTTTGGCCTTTTATTATTTCGGCCCGTATATATATTTTTTTATTATCTTCTATTGACACGACGCGACGCGACATGGCTGCGCCCTCTCGAACGGCTCACATTCTCCCTGCTTTTGAGTCTTTTTTTGCATTTAAATATCATTTGTTGTGTAAACTTTGAAGAGCGCTGCACAATACACACACTTCACACTCATACATACTTCTGATTTCACGTGTAACAAATATCATCATTGAGTGGACCAATGAATATCCGAAAAATCAATATTTGAAGATAAACGTTGGGATATAAATAGAATCGTACAATTTAAATGATCATTTGTTTCAGGGTATCGAGTGAATATTGTAAATGAATGGCATTTCTTTTAGATTAGAAATTAAAGACCTAGAGCTTTAATAAAAAACTTAACAGTGAAAAAGGTAAATGAGAAAATACAGTGCGAATACTCGCGATGACGTGGCTGGGAGAGTTCATGTATGCTAATGATTCACCTTTGCGATTGCAAAAAATTCAGTATAAAAGTTTTTTTTATTGTAAAAAAATGTGCAAAAACTTATTCTGATTAAGCAGCGTTTACAATATCGCAAGTGCACTGTTTTCACGTTAATTTTACAAATATTGAAGTCACATTCCAAGAGTGTAAATTTCCCCCACAATAAGGATTACTAGCATTGTTAGATTTTTAATTAATCAATATGATAAAAATACATTGCTTTAAGTATCAAATGGCATTTTTTTAGCTGGTTTCATTTCACAGATTTTTTTGTTAAATTGATCGAAAGTATTTACATTTTAATGCAGAAACAAAACTCCCTAGTTTCTGTTCGTATATTATTTTGTCTTCTGTTAATATTCTTTCTGATACAGCCGAACTTCTCTATAACAACTATACAACAAAGTTTTCTTTAGTTCTTTCTAGAACACTGAAATTTCGTTCAATTTATATGTTACGATTTTTTTCTATGCCCATACTCGAATTCTCAAGCGTTTTCAATCTCCCTATAACGGATTTTATTCGATTTTTGTTTCTTACCAAACGAACGCAAAAACGAATTTTTTTTGTGACTTGCAATAAAAAACGTAAACTCAAGAAAATGTGTGCCGAAATTGCGTATTGATATAGATTATAGGGCTTTATCTCTAAATACAATAAAATCACTCAAATTGCATAAATTATCTTATTCATGTGCATTTTGTTGACGCTTACTTAAATTGATATCGCATGTAGGTCTCGTTTACACACTGCCACAATAAAAAATGTATTTTCGTCAAAAATGTGCTTAAAGTTTTCGTTGTAAAATAAAAAAATGGGAAAAATTCTGAAGTTTTTTGTTGTTCTTTTGAGTTTCGCTATATGGAAGTTCTACTGTATATTATTCACTTATTTGCTTATGTGTGCATAGGCTTATTATACTTGTCATGTAATTGCCAAGCAGTATCTGCTCACAAAAAAAAAAACAATTTTCCCATGTCATAAAGATCACCCAATTCTGTTAAGCAGTTTATCAATTACAACTCGCGAAAGGCTCATCACTCACGGCTTAAAAAGTAGTCGCGGTAAAATCGAGTGTTATTTTGGACGCTTGCTAATTCTAAACAGTTTGCAGAGTTTGACAAACTCCGTATGGCACTATGGGGATGTTTATTTTCTTCTTCTTGCTATAGTTTTTATGTTGAAACCAAGTGTATGTAATCTTGCGTTGTCGCCCCTTTTCTGCATGTATTGTAGTTTTTTTTTTTTTGAAAAAAAAAAACCGCGGAAGCGATAGTGTGGTCGAGCTTTAGCTTGTCGGTATAAATTCCTGTTAAAGGTGTGCCCCATATTAAGGCAGACATGCATCTTTTAACTGAATGTTCAAATCTGAGGCGCCAAGACAGCCACCCAAAATTGCATCCAACTAATAAAATTTTCGTTACTTGGTTCAAACCATTCGATAATGTTTTTTAATGTTTTGAATTCTTTTCAACTATTTACTAGCATTGCTAGATTTGTAAGTAATGAAAATGATAAAAAAAAATAAAAAAATCATTATTGTTTCCTATAGTTCTGTTAAAAACATTTCTATATCCGGAAAAAAATATTTTATAATTTTTCAGACGGACTTATTTTCGGTTCTAAAATTAATCAAATACATTTAACAATTTTAAAAAGTAACAGCAAGTTTCACATATTTAAAAAAATGTTTTTAATTTATTGTTACTTAAATACTTTGGAAACAATAAATTCGTATTATTGATAGTCAATCAATTCCCACAAAATCATCGACTCTGGAAAATCCACAATCAATTAATATTTCGCTTAATAGTGGCAAGACAATGATGAAATAACATAAAATGGGCAAGACTTTAAGAACACACCGACAAATTGCTCAGTATCGAGGGATTACGTTAAATATACACACTAAGTATACTCAACGGCGCAGAGCTAACACATTTGTTGAGTTTTTGCTCTGAAACATTTTCTAAGCAAGCTTTTTTGTTTAAACTCAATTAGATCGCAAGATTTACTAAGAGCGGGTTTTCAATCAAATATCTCACCATTTGTATAATTGTTCATATTTAACCTTAAGTTGTAGATTTTCGGTCTAAACTTGAGAATAACCACATTTTTGGTTACTCGTACATTTTGGTTAAACTAATGCACCAACGAAAACGTTGTCGGATAACAAGATAACATATTTTTCTTTTGTAAAAAGGTGATGCTCTGATTGTATGTAAAATAAATAAAATCTCTTACTACTGTTTTGCAATGGCAACACGATTGTAGAGTTCTTACGAGAAACATGTCACACCAAACCCACCCTTGTTATTTTTAACGCATTACGCAATTACGGTGAAACATAAGTTCCACAAAACGAGTGTAGAATTTCCCAGTCGCTGCAGAAATTAAAGTAAAGTGAAATAAATTAAATTGCTGGTTTTCCCATACAATTGTTTGAGGATGATTACTTCAACGTAGATATGATACACAATTATTGGTAGCAGTCGCTTATCCATTCCTATTCGGTAACTAGGTGTACAATATACTGGCTGGCGAATGTACATTTAGCAGCGTGCACACGAGAATAATAAAGGCAATAGATATTGTGTTAAGGTTTCTCCCCAGTGTGTGATTACTTCAATATAATGGAATTTCGCTGCAGAAGTGTTGTCGACGTAAATGCTCTCAACAAGTGCGATTGCTTTTCTGCGCTGGTTCGCTGGGTATTTGATCTTCATTGCCGGTTATTTTGTTACGAAGTAAATTAATGTGACAGGGTAGCGTGTGTGTTTTGAAGTAAAGTGACATGTGTATTGTGTAATGTGTATATTGGTTTCTTAGAGAACAACCTTTATTATGCACGTGAGGGACAAGACATTTTGTGTAAGTCGTAAGAAATAGATCCATGTTTTATTCTCGCAAACTTCATATCATATATCGATTTACCGAACAATTAATAACGGACAAAAGAATGGAATAACCTTAATTTAACAGCTTCATTATTAAATATAAATTCCAAAGTTATTCAACTCAATCCATGATTTATTCCCCAAAAAGAAGGCTTATTAAAACAAAATTTTATTATGTAGTTTAACAATGCTTGTTTAAAAGTAACAAATGTTTCTAATTATAGGAACATCTCAAAAATTAGCTTTTTCTATTAACCATATCAACTAGCTACTGCATTGTATTTTAGTTGTTGATTTCTATATTGCAGCCAAACATAATTTTATAGCATATAATAACAAAGTCTATAACATAACTTTCCAGAGAGCTCATAATGCACTCTGGATAATGATAATAGCGTGTTACGACTGCATATGCGACAGCAAATTAGTAAGGAATCCAGTAATCAGCGCCAAGATTCTGAAAATGTCAGTTCATAATCCCGCTGATTATACTGTCGGAACTAAGTCAGTTGCGACTCGACATCAATTATGTGGAGAATTCTAGTACCAGTTAGGAAGAAGTTTAATTTGAAGGACTGATTGTCGTGGATAAGATCATAGGATCTCTGTGTTAAGTAAATGTGTAGTTTTCGCACTGGCGGATCTGAATTTAATGAGCCACAAACAGATTCCTTCTGTCATAGGAAATTGCGACACAAGTTTACTTTCAAAGATTCGCGTTAATTATAATGTTAGAAAAATTTAGAGAAGCTACATAAGACGTCAGTTCATATTTACCATATATCGAATGAAAAGAATTAAGCTTTGAAATACATATAGTTAGTTATAATAGCTTTTTATCGACAATGAATCTTTCTTGGAACACTGTCTTGACTGGTACTTATATAAAAGGTAGTGAAAAATGCACAAGAATTTGATACACATTTCGAAACAAAAGCCAATGAAAGGAATTTGCTATTTAAGGCTTCTCTTATCTTTTACAAGATATTGTTATTTGATGAGTTCAACAAGCAATTCGAATATTTATTCTAGTGTGTTATGATGATATATTTAGTGAACCAATAATTTATAATGCGAATTTTTCTTTCTGTTTTCTAGGATACTTCCCCCTAGAGTCAGAGCATTGTCTTGCTTGGATATGTCTTGACGTGCTGTTCTGTACCGCTAGTATAATGCACCTATGTACGATCTCTGTGGACAGATACTTATCGCTGAGATATCCAATGCGATTTGGCCGCAACAAAACCAGACGTCGAGTTACTTTAAAGATCATCTTTGTGTGGCTGCTCTCAATCGCAATGAGTTTACCCCTAAGTCTCATGTACTCAAAGGTTCAACAAATTTTACAAGAAATCTATCTCAAATGTATATTTTAATACTCATAATTCTACAAACATATCTTAAACAGGATCACTCATCAGTGCTGGTAAACGGTACATGCCAAATACCAGATCCTGTGTACAAATTAGTAGGCTCAATCATTTGCTTCTACATTCCATTGGGTGTCATGCTGCTCACCTATTGTTTGACAGTGCAGCTGTTGGCAGAACAGCAGCAAAACTTGGGCGGCAGCAACCACCAGAATAATCAGCAGAATCAGAGTAGTGGCGGCTGGGCGGGTGGATGGATGTCACAAACACCGGCCATGGGTAAGCCGGCCCGTTACTTTGGCATATATTTTTTGACTGGCTAATTGCTTTTCAAAAATACATAACCAGCATGTATATTTAAATTACAGAGCGACGCTGTACATGGCGTCGGCTACTACGTAAAAGCCTTCCATCAACCCCTAATCATGCACATTCAGCAGCATCCACCGACACCGAGCTCTCAACAATTGACACTCATGAACTGTGGATTCCTGAAACCTGGTAAGTTTGTTTTTAAATTAATTCACTCAGAATATTTTAGTTAGTCGGCAAATGGCTCATTCAATATATCAATTTATTTTTAGTATGGCAGAGTCGACACCCTCTACAATGACAGCCCTTCATCAGTTCGGCACTGAATTGCTGAAATTGTCAAAAGGACTAGAATCCGTTATCGCACCGCCAACTTCACAAAGCTCTAGTGATATGGTGGTCATTGAAATGGGAGAATCCAGCGGTTCATGTATTAAACGGTAAGTAAATCAGTTGTACAGCAATATAAGCTATGAAAATCGTTAATTTAAATTTTTTTGATTTACTTGAGGTAATGTTGTAAAGTCTGTCAAAGATAGTCTAGCGGTTATTACGATTGTAGTAACTTTGATTACGACATTAACATTTTTAGCGAATTGACTATGAAAATCGTTAATTTAATTTTTTTGATTTACTTGAGGTAATGTTGTAAAGTCTGTCAAAGATAGTCTAGCGGTTATTACGATTGTAGTAACTTTGATTACGACATTAACATTTTTAGCGAATTGATTGACCGCATAAAGACCTACAAAGATAATGTTATTGTGGTCAAAAAGTTCATTGATAGAAAAAAATAAATTTGTTTAAATTGCTGAAAACTTGCAATTACAAGTAAAATCCAGTTTTGTTATAAAGACAAAGATTTCAAGCACATTACATTAAAATTTTCAAATAAATTCAGTGCAGCAAACAATGAACGAGTAACAATTATGCTAACAATTTGTGCATGCTTGGGTGTGGGAGCTTGTTGTACCATTCCGTAACAAAAATTGATTTATGCAAACCAATTCTCATCCTAATGGTATTTTATTTCAATGCGATTACACGATTTTACCTTCCCCGCTCATGCTAGAAATCCACAGGCGTGGCGGCGACAACCCCCTTCATTCAATATTAAACTAATAAATTACAAGAGCAGCAAAGCAGCACAACATTTGTTGAAATGTAAACCCATCAGCAGGCACAGAGTGTTTTCATTTAAACAAATCAACAAATCAACAAATCCTTTCATAACGTTTCTATTGAAATAAAAACTAAAATAAAAATTCTTTAACTTAAATTTGTACAAAAAAAAACAATGATCCTTAAAACTTCTTGTTTGCATAGTTGAAGTCTTTGAAGTTGTTTTCTACAAATATTTACTTCGAACTCGCCAGTAGACTAAGAAAATTAGGAACTTTAATATGTTTTCGGTAAGCTGGTTGCTGTCGACGTGACGTTGCGTTGCTAGTAAGAATTAGAAAAAGAAAATAATGAAAATGTTACACTGAATTCACTACCTGTAGTTTTTTTCTCTATCTGTTTCTAAAACAGCGGTCTGTATACATATGTATACAAAATCTATGTATAAAAATGAATTTCTGTCTGTCGGCATGTCTGTTTATATAAATTTGAAGTTGTTAAGAATTTACGTGACTAGCGCGTTAAACTGTTGCCGTTGAGTTTAATTATCGTGATTAATCGCTTTCACTTGGCCGCCCGGAAACATGGGTTTTATCTGCAGTTTGTATTAGATAATAAACGTACGTACATATATGTTAAATGTGGGAGTGTAGTGAGATCTATGAAGTGGGGTCTTGAATGAACATTGGAGCCCATTGACAAGTCAATAATTACGTAGTGAAGAGCTCTTGTTTTTATAAGTTAAGAGACGGAATTTGTGGGGAAAGTATTTGTTTACCAATCCAGGCAGAGAGGAATCATTTTTCGAGATGTTCGGCCGAAATCAATTCGCATTTCAATACATTTTTGCAACAATTGAATTTGTTTCGTAAATGGTCTTATTATTTCAAAATAAATTTTAATTTTCTGATGAAGTCAGTTAATGAGTTTCGCGAAATGCCTTATGTCATTGCAACTTTTGTTAATCGTTGTTGTTGTATGGTTGATCCGCTCTTGTCAGCTCGACACTTATTGAGCAGATTTAATAAAATGATTTTTGATATAAAAATGATTATTGATATTGAGCTGATTTAAAACAAAAATGTTGAATGGATTTTCATGATTCATATACATTTATCATCACAAATCAAGAGTTTGCTTCAAAGATTTTATAGCTAAATTGAAGTTTTGAAAACGCAACCAAAACACAAACAAAACTGAACTCTCTGAACTCTGCAATTTTTATAGTATTTACCCAACCCACTTATGCAGTGTTCATTGTTCAATGTGCAATAAGAAGCGTGTTGTCGTTATATCGCATTTTGTATTTACAGTCATATTGTCGGTTGTTGCAGCAGTTTTAGGCTCATATAGCACATTTCTCTTCAAACTTTGAATACATTTTCTTGTAGAAAACTGTGAGAATGTCGCAAATAACAAGTTCTTCTTAACATAGCAAACGTTATTAAGTTTCTGAATTAATATTTATAATTGCCGTTTAATTGAAATTGTCATTGATTGAATTTTTATTTCTGTGTTTTTCTGACTCGTTTGATCTCAATTACATGCGGTGTTTCTGTCCCATTAGTTTATTGGGTTGTGAATAAGCGATTAATTTTTCTATTGTTAGTTTTTTATATGTAGTAAATATTGTTTTGTTTGGATGTGCTTCAATCAATACATAAATTCCTTTGTAACAATAATCAATAAATATATCAACGTAAAGTTGGGATTTGTTTGTGAGAAAAACCCAACAACGTTTATACTTTTTGGCGTTGTTCTAAAGACAGACCTTGAGAGTTGAGATTATTATTTGTTTTAAGTAAATACCAAAACACTGCATATTAAAATTTGGTTTAAACTAATCTACCCGTTCGCGTGTCTTAATACAAATGAAAACGAAAAATGACAGATTTAAAAAAAAAATTGTTTTTTTTTATTTTCTTTACCAACAAAAGTATTTTTCAAAAAAAATTAAAAAATACAGATTTTTACAAATGGCTTCCTACACCACATACTAAAATTTGGTTAAGTTTGCTAAAGCCGTTTAAGAGCTATGGCTAAAACGAACGTACGGACGTACTAACATACATTATTGGTCGCACAGACATTTTTCTCGACCACTGTTTTAGGTTCAGGGCGTGTCAAAACGTGTTTCCTCATCATTAGTTTTTTTTCGTCAAAAACCTTGGATAACAAGAGTACATATACTACCCCATATGGTTTATTTGAAAAAAAAAAACAATTTTGATCAGGTTGGTACGTATATAACGAACAACTTAAAGGCTAATGACACAAATTACTATATACATAATTGCTGTGCTCGCAGACGGACGGTTCAAAAACGATAAAAACACAATAAATCTTAAAACTAGCTGTGAATAGATAGAAAATAGGAAGTCGCCTTCTGCTTGCTGTACTGATAAATGAACTTTGGCATCATGTCATGTCACAAAATATTCTGTCACGTTGTCACAAACACATAATTAATTTCTATTCAGGCGAAATCTTTAGAATAATTTTCTAAAGCTAAAATCGACGACACTTTACCCAATAAAATACTCAAACGCTGCCTTATAAAATGTCTTTACTATCAATTCAACGCTGCGTCATTCCACCGCACGCTCTCTTCACAGCAGCGCGTCCCTATTGAGATTACGTCAACGGACAATTTCCTAAATCCATTATGCTGGAACATAATTACATAGAAGAGTTATGAGAATATGCTACGTTAATATCATCGCCGGAATATTGTTGTTAATTACTTATTGTGTAAATTGCATTGTCGTCATCAAGTGAGTCTCGTGCACAATGCACATGTAATTGCATATAGTTCAGAGGGTTTTTTACGTCAGCTTTTTTGTGTTACTCAATCGTACAAGAATGATTGCAATCTATTTTGCTCCACAATATGTGAAATTGTGGAATTGCATTATTGTGTTATGCGGCTCTTGTGCAAAGTCACTGCTTTGGACCACACAAGCAAATCATTTATATAGAATTTAATATAAATATGAGGAGGCAATATTCGCCTCCCAGTTTTATGCGATTTTGAGCTTGATGGAATGTTTGTACATGGTGTGGTTGGTGTCTTTAAGGCCTTCAATTGGTTAGAAAAAAAAATTGTCAAATAGCAAACCGTTTATGCGAGGATGAAAAGAGACACAGCAAAAAGAGCCAGCGCAATAGTTGTTATTCGTACAAATCCTAAATGCGTCCTTAAGCAAGTGAATATTTAATTAAGAAGAAAAATTAGACAAAACGTAATAAAAGATTTCTTTTCTTAAATTACTGTATTTGAGCAGTCTCGGTTGACATTGGAATGTGTACAGTTTTTTGGCGATCGATATACTAATGTTGATTTGATTTAAAAGGATTTTCGGGGTTCGTTCTCAAAGTGGTGAGTGTTTTGGTCTGGTTTTATGTGTGGCATCTGTTCCACGTCGTTGGATTGGCTAATCGGTTCGCGACTGTTATTTATTTAGAAATATGTTATTTATTTAATGTCGAGGTCAAAAAACATCACACCACTCACCTAACCAGTCTCTCTTCTCTGGATTGTTCTCTTTGTAGTATTAAATAT
>JANSTS010001193.1:0-28946 GCA_026546915.1 Sylvicola fuscatus
AGATTCGGTTGGCAAATTTTTCATTTTGATCATTTTGCAACACGAACATTTGGTTTTACTGAAGTAAACTACAAATTTTACTCATAAGTCAAACACATTTGAATCGGTTAAGTCTTAAGAGCCTACACAACACATTTAACTAAAGAAATGAAATGTCACAGAACAAGTTTAGTCGACCTTTCTTAAGGTTTCAGTTTTTGAAGGTCATTTTTGCTCAACTTTTCCCTCTCATAATATTCATTGGATACGATCAATTCATAGTTTAAAATTACAAAAAAAATCATTTTAAATATTTAATGTATCATGAGCCTCATTTTCTTTACTTGGCGAACATTGAACTTGAAGATACTCGCGTAAATTCGCTAAATGGTAATGTTTATATACGAAACAAATTAACACATTCACAACTAAAGTTATTCATTATACCCGATTTGTGTAATCATATTGATCTTAATAGCACCAACATATTTTCTCATAAATCATTATAATAATAAGGAAGTCTGAGCAGTGAAGCATGTCTAGTTCAGCACAGAGTTTAGTTCACAATAATGAATGTACATTTCGTATTTGAAGCCTTTCTTAATTGAAGTGTGCTTTTAAGTCGTTGGTACTTTCTTTTTGGAGCACTATTCCTATGCTTATAATTTTGATCGTAAACAGCCCGCGGCTATGCTAATATATCAAATGGAGACGTTGAGATGCCGCCTTTATAACTTCACTTGAAGAGTCTTGCACCATTTGTATATATTTTGGAAGAGAAACCTGACAATAATGCTGGCTGCAGTCTGTAATCTGTAAAATGAATGTCATGCGTTTCTTAAAAACGCGCCGCGCATTTCTATAAGCAACCTTGATAAATCATTCATGTTGCTTGATTGATTTGTTAAATCGCCGTTGGATTATAAGGTGACTAATCTGTATATGAAATCATTGTGACCAATTAAATGTTTTCGAATACAATAATTGAATATTTTAGCATCACTTTGTCTACACTTGGTTTTATTATATACCTTCCCGACTTATTTTGCAAAGAAGACGTTGCAAATAAAGGCTTTGCTGATTTTACCTTGAAAATCATTGTTTTCTTTTTTTATTGTTTTTTGACTTTAGAAATGCAAAGAATAACTTAAAGACAAAGTGATAGAACAAATAACTAAGCGTTTTGTTCAAACTTTTAACAAAATCACGTTAACTTTAAATATCAATACAATTATTGTTCTTGCTAATTAGCTAAATTTGAATTTCCGTGGTGTTGGGCATACATCCTCATTTAATGTCTGTTTGCAAGTGGCAACATTAAAAACGTTTTGAATTTATGAGCATAAACATTTATGTTGCAGATAAAGCTAACTTTATCCCATATAATATAATTGCCGATTGTTTAAATAGAGCTCTTAGGCGTGTTTGCAATTACAAAATATGTAAAACGAGCTCTCTTTTGTTTGGATCTGGGCATTAACATAAATGCGATACGTGTAAGATGTTCACATAAACATAAAATAATTGTGGTTTACTACAATACTTCGTTACATAAAAATAGCAATTATGCCGCTCCTATTGAATAACATTAAACATGATTATTGTCTTTTCAGCCATCGACGCTACAGTAGATCATCTCTCCGATCAAGGATACTCCAGCAAAGGCTACGTGGTTGATGTTTCCGACAGGGAGCATGTCTTCACGGTTGCCAAAAAAGTAATTGCGGACATTGGCAACGTCGATATTCTAATTAACAATGCCGCGATTGTGTGCTGCAAAACCTTCTGGGATCTTCCGGAAAAGGTTATCGAGAAGACTTATGGCGTCAACATTTTGTCACACTATTGGGTACATATTTCACATAATAAATTTAGCAACAAAAAATCATTAATGATTCTCTATTCACCCAAGACCGCCAAGGCCTTCCTACCAAATATGATGGAAACAAACACCGGCCACATCGTTACAGTCGCTTCGGTGACTGGCCTAATGGGAACGTATGCATGTACCGACTACTCCGCCACAAAGTTTGCCTGCGTGGGATATCACGAGTCTCTTTTCTCTGAACTGAAGGTAAATCCTTTGTAATTAAATGTTTATATGTAAATTTTTGTTTAATCAATGTTTGTAATTAGACGCACGGCTATGACAACATTAACATGACGCTGGTCTGCCCATATTACATCAACACGCATTTGTTCCGGGGAGTTAAGCCTCGACTGTTTCCAGCCCTAGAAGCGGAATATGTGGCTGATCGTATTGTCGGCGCTGTCCAGAAGAATGAGGTGCTTTGTGTGCTGCCTGACAAAATGAGATGGGTCATACCGTTCAAATTGTAATGCCTTATGGTCCATTCTGAATGCGAAAGATTTTAATGTTTTATGCTGTTTCAGTATCATGCCAGCCAAGACTTGTTGGGTTATGATGTCACGGATTATGAGAGTTCCTCAGTCCATGATGAGCTTCAAGAGGTCAGACACAGTTGCTGCTGGATAAAAGGCTATCATCGAAACTTCGACTTAATGTATACTTGTAGAAATTCATAGACTAGCAATTTTTGTTGCTTAATTATAATGAAAATATTTTAAGTGTAATTGTTTTTAATATAATTTTTAATTCAGAATGAAATGCATAAACTCCAAAAATTCTTCGGATTAAGTAAATATATTGTCAATTCTATCGTTTGTCGCACAAAAACAGAGGAGTCTCTACCTTTTGGATTGGTTTTAATCATTAAATTTCATTTAAAACTACGGATGTGGTTAATAACTTGTTGAGCAATTAAAATTACAAAATTTTATAGAAGTTGATAAAAACTTTTGTAAAACAAATATGAAAAACACAATTTTTAAATGTTTTAGATTAAATCGGTTTTAGTTTTGACTTTGCTCTAATAAATGTATAATAATTTCACTGTGTGATGTAATAAAATTGCATAAGAAATGGCATGATACAAGCGCTACCTGGCAGCTATTACGAATCACAATTGTGCTTTTTGATTTAAACAAAACATATGTTTGCATCTTTTAATTATCTCCACCATCTACAGCAAATCATAGAAATAGTCGAGACCTTGACCAAGCTCCCACATGGAAATGCCGGTGCCCATCTCGCGTGCTAATTCTAGTCGCTCATTTATGGAGAAAAGTGTAGGATAGAAGACGACATGACGACCACTGGGTGTTTTAACTTCAAAAAAGTTTTCTCGATCAGTATCGTCAAGTGAAATCCGTCCTTTCACATGGCGCAACAGACTGAGGTATTCGTGCCCAATAATGGGGCCACCACCATCAGGAGTGAAGTCATTTCCATACAAATTGAGGCCCAGCAAAATTTTCGCACGTTTTTCTTTAAAGTTTTTCGCTGACTTTGGACAAATGTGCTCAATAGCGTTGCGTATCCAGTAAAGAGGAGCATTGGCGCCTGTATAATAAAAGAATTACCAAGATGAACCAATTTTTTCATATACAAAAACTAGCCTGGTCTTTGAGTACTGGAGAAATCATAGGTCATCATCGAAAAGGCAGTTACGACTGGATACAACGCTTCAAAATGACGCCTAGAAAATAGGTCATATGTTTCCTTTCGTGTAGGCGGAACGACAAGAATACAGTCGAAATTATGTTCCCTTAATGCAGTGGCTACAAATTAATTGTTACGACAAATATTTTAATAAACCAATGAAGTGTTTACCAATTTCAATAACAAGGCGGATTAAATAATCATCATCCACCCTGGCAGACAGCTGGGTCCAAACTTCAAGAACA
Source organism: Sylvicola fuscatus (assembly GCA_026546915.1). Classification (NCBI taxonomy): domain Eukaryota; kingdom Metazoa; phylum Arthropoda; class Insecta; order Diptera; family Anisopodidae; genus Sylvicola; species Sylvicola fuscatus. The sequence continues at coordinate 3,748 of JANSTS010001193.1, forward strand.
ATCCCATCAAATTTATGTCGAATGCATGCATTTACAATTAACGTAGCGACGGCCCTACGCTCCTCCTCGTAAGTGAGTAGCTTGGAAAAGTCATTATCAGAAAACTTTTCAAACAAAATTCGTGGAAGGACTGCAAATTAATTTTTTTTTCAATAATAATAATTCGAACATTTAAAAGAACACAATTGACAAACTTTTGGTTTTGCCAAGTCCAGCCTTGCGAACGCTCTTCATCCAGCCATCATCAATGTCATGAGTACCGCCAATCTCGTATTTAGCTGAATCTAACCTCAACACTTGAAACCAGACCGGCGAAATTATGTCAAATTTTGGGCCCCAAATCTTAGCCACATCATATCCGTGATTATTCCACTATCGCACCCGTTATCAGCATAAAATAAATTAGAAACCAGTCAAACGAGATAATCATAATCATCATACCGGTGTCACATATCCCAAGACGGTACCGTCAAACAGTCGGGTTTGCGTGTCCTTGTAGTAGGCAGCGTTTTCAATCAGAATGTCCTTAGCGGAAGGCTCCTCATCGACCAGATTTCGTTGAATAACATTTTGACTCTGTGGCCCACTTTTTAATTTAAGCTCTTTGGATTTGCCACCTTTTTTGTTTACTTTATCACCAGGTGATAAGGTTGCTTCCGTAAATATCACAGAAACTAATACTAACGTTAATGCTACTTTCGTTAAAAATGGCCAGAAAAGTTTCATTTTCTTATTATATTATACAATTATGTTGCGTGTCAGTGTATGACTGCAATATCGGATTTCGGCGTTTTTTGTGTACGTCTTGAGTTCTTATTCGTTGCCGCTCGATAATATTTTTTTGTGTTTACAATCTTGCTTTGATCTGTACGCACTGCGATTTTTTGAAGGAAATGATGGAAACGTCAAATGAGTAAAATGTCAAGAAACAGGGTGTTTTATAACTTTTAATAATAAATTATTGTTCAACATTTTAATTAAATAATTTTGATAGAAAGTAAAATCATTTTAAAATATTTCGAATTTTTTTTAAATCCCCTTCATTTTAACTTTATCAATATTTAAAAAAAATTGCATAAATTTAGGCGAAAAGAAAATATTGTCAAATTTTAAATTGGTTTTTAATGATGAGACTTTAATTAATTAAATTAAAATATGGTAAAAACTGATTTTTAAATTTTACTATAAAAAAAAAACTTCTATTTACTTCTAGACCCAATAAATTATAAATACCGTAAAGAAAATCATTAATCACATTATCAAGTTCAATACAAACATTCCACCTTCATTCACACTAAAACTCAATCGTTACAACAAGTTCTTCAGCTAAAGAAGCGCCTCAATTCAGTACCAAAAACATGTTCCTCTCGCAAATCAACCATCCCTCCCCAAAACCCCACAATACAGGTAAACAAGATGCATGATTTCGCATTAAATCCTGTGGAAGTGGCGCAGTATAAAACCTAATGCACGACGCATCGGCGCTCTTTAGTTGAACGGTGCTCGTGCGGTCAGACCAATTTCCAATTTGCTTAAGACTTTTGCCACTCGATATATTCACAATAAGCTCAAAGAAATCGATCCCGCGTTTGCCCGTATTAAAGCTTCGATTAGTCAGCGCCGAACAACGGGACATGGAGTGCTTTCCATATCGCGGTGGTAATCGTTCCACATTTGGTCATTGTTGTTTGCTCGGCATTGGCGTGCTGCTGCTCACAATTTTCACTTTTCGCGGTAAGAGGAAAAATCAAACACAAATATAACAAATCCAATGTGAATTTGAAGATTAACCATTTTGTGTGTACAAGTAAACAATTACAAAAAGTGCGCGGGCCAATGAGTTGGCAATAATTGTTTGTAATAAAATAATTGTGATAATCTTAATGGTAAAGCTTGAAAAAAAATTACCATTTCCGGTGCAATAACGAATTCGTCACTGTGTGAAGTCAATTGGTGGTCTTATTAGAAGTTAGATAATTGAAAAGCGTTTCGTAAGACCACTGCAAGCAGCATTCTTGTACAAGTGCATTTATGTGATTGTGAATTCCTTTTATGTTTTAATTGAGTGCAAACTGAGGACTCCTTAAAAGTTCGTCGCTTAAGTCTTTCGCTCTTTTGTAAAGACGTTTTGAATTGACAATTGTTGGTTTTTGTGTGCACATACTTTAACAATCTTTAGACGGGGCGCCGATGAAAACCGCCCAACAATTGACAGACGCCATTGATTCTGCTCGATTTCTTTTATGCGTCAATTTCACTTGGGAAACAACTTTTGCAACAAAACTTTCTTCAATGTGACATCTTGGATTGAACATGATATAAATCTAAAAATAATAGTCCGATTTAACTTGTCTGCATTTGAGTGTACAATAAAGTTTTTATCACGTTATGTAAATACCAAGATTATAATCACGATTTCTTTAAAGTACAGTTAAGTTACTTAGGAAGTTGTAAAAAATTGCTTTTTGTTTGTGAAGTCTTTATAAACAACCTTAAACTCAATTAATTTTTATGTAAAAGGAAGTAATAATGAATTTCATAAGGCGCTAAACGTCCATCAATTCATACGAGTATGTGGTGCAGACTGCAGAAGTTGACCATCCACTCATCCATTGCAACTTACATGCATTCAATTGTTGGTTAATTATATGCTTCGTTAGAAACTGTATTTTCTTTGTTATAACATCTTTTAAAGACATACTTAAGAAGTATTCGATTGTAACTACTGACTACATGAAATTTGACATCAAATTGGTGGAATAATTTCATTGTTTTTAATTGTAGTGGAAATAACATTAAATATGTTAATAGTAATTGACTAGCCTGAAATTGTTTCTGTAAGATGTTTAAATCTAAACGAGAAATTCAATTTTTTGAACACTTAATTTTCTTGCTCTCCTGTTACTTTGTTCATCAAATTATTTTTCTTAAATTCGGTTAAGAAACAGGGTATTATCAAATCTTCATTGTGCATAAGACAGAATTCCCATCGCAATTCAAATCTTGTATAACACCAAAGTAATATCTAATAAATCTGCAACACTCTGTTTACTCTTGTCCAAGCTGTCAATTAATTAAGATTTAGAGCATCTCAGCAGATGTTCGTTTCGTCACCACACTGCCAGCAATTCTATTCATGCCAAGTTGAAGGAATTACATAAGAGCATTTATTGCCGCCACAAAATTAAACAATCAAACCAATTTGCTCGAGTTTCTGCAAATCTGCTGAGCTGAAGAGCTTCTCGTTCCATCTACACCAAAACAGATCAGCCGACCGTAGCCTAGACTTTCCAGGTTTCTGGGTCACTGGAAACGATGGTGCGACTGCGGCACGGCAATCTCTTCAAGATACATAGATTAATAGTCAATTAAATGGATATGAACACAGAAGACACGGAATAAACGCTGCACTCTTGTACTTTCATCTGGTTTAGCCAGTTTCATGTGCATTGATAGATTGGTTATCTGAATTTCTAATGACGCCATTTACTGTTTTATGTTTATGATTAATGATTTTGTAGTCGATGGTGCCAATCTTGTGAAACGCAACGTGAAGCAGACCGTCCAATGCGTGGAGGATGGCAAATTCTATCGGAATCCTAACCGGGAGAAGCATATGGTTTGGACGAACATTGAGTGCGCCAAGTACTACTTGTGTCTGGACAATGATGTCTTTGAGTTTAAATGCTCCGTGGGATTACTGTTTGACGTTGTGAGGCAGATTTGTGACTTCAAGCAGAATGTTGATAACTGTGAAATAACGGCTGGTGAGTTTCTCAAGTGTTTTCCGAAATCCAGAAAAAAAATTAACTAATAAACAATTTCCAGAGGAACAAATCCCGAAGCCACTACTAGAAGACGCAAATTGTCCAGAATCAAAACTGGGATGTGCTGATGGGACTTGCTTAGATAATGAATACTTTTGCGACGGGTCTGTGGACTGTCCTGATGGCTCAGATGAGGGATGGTGTGACGTGAATAACGATCCAAATGCAGCGGGACCATGTGACCCAGCCGAGTGTGTCCTGCCCGATTGTTTCTGCTCCAAGGATGGCACCCTTATTCCCGGACTATTGGATGTTCATCAAACGCCTCAAATGATTTTGCTTACGTTCGATGATGCCGTCAATTCCGAGAACTGGGACATGTATTCTCAGAATCTGCTCACTAAGGAAAGAAAGAATCCAAATGGATGCCCCATCCGGTCGACTTTTTTCATTTCTCATCAATATACAAATTACCAAATGGTTCAGAAGTTGTGGAATGATGGACATGAAATTGCGCCTCACTCAATAACGTAAGTAAAAATATCATATCAATATCCTGAGAAATTAATTTTGAAAAAAAAAACGCCTTGCAGTCACCGTGGTCCTGAAGAATGGTGGTCCAAGAATGCTACGATTGAAGACTGGTTTGATGAAATGGTGGGACAAGCTAATATCATTAATAAATTTGGAAATGTCCGAATGGAAGATCTACGCGGCATGAGAGTTCCGTTCCTCCGAGTTGGTTGGAATCGCCAGTTCTTGATGATGAAAGAATTTGGCTTCATTTATGACTCATCAATGGTGGCGCCATTTTCAAATCCACCCCTCTGGCCTTACACCATGGACTACAAAATGCCACACAAATGCAACGGAAATAATCAGCACTGTCCGTCTAGAAGCTACCCAGGTATTTGGGAAATGGTTATGAATCAACTGGAGGCTGGCGAGTATTCCTGCGGAATGGTGGACAGCTGCCCACCGAATATGAATGGGGAGGATGTTTATCGAATGCTGATTCACAACTTCAATCGACACTATCACACTAATCGAGCGCCACTTGGGCTGTACTTTCACTCAACTTGGTTCAAAAAACAAGAATATATGGAAGCATTTAATCGATTCATGACAGAGATGCACAAGAATAGTGACGTGTATTTTGTCACAAACCACCAAGCCATTCAATGGATGCGCAATCCGGTGCCAATCAGCCAACTGAACACTTTTGACGCGTGGTCTTGCAAAGCAAAGCAATTGGAGCCCAACGAGATCGCTTGTAATCTGCCAAAGAGCTGTAAATTACACAGCCGCGTCCTACAGCAGGATCGTTATTTGCACACATGCAACGAGTGTCCTGCACAATATCCATGGATTCGTAACGAATTTGGTTTGAATTGAGGCTTACATTGCAATATATTTAAGAAACTTAAATAGTTATTGTATTAATTAAGGTACAAATTTTATTAATTGTAGTTCGTAATAAATTATATTAAAAATTTTGATATTTTATAAATACGTCTACGTTTCTTGTGAAATAAAAGGATTCTGAATCGATTCCATGCCATCTTGAGGGCAAATCAGTACAACAGATGTACCTCGGCAAACCACTAGTCCTAAGTTGCGTGTATCTTCGGCCAATTTGTACGGCTCGTCGGGATCGCGCAGATACTCAACAGTATTGTCCAGCACCAGATTCAGTAGAGGATCATAACCCTTAAGAACGCCGGCTGCTTCACGTCCACCAGCAAATTTAACGCGAATCATTTTTTCCAAGTATTTACTCAAGTCGAGGATAGATTCCTTGCGACGCTTTTCTTTGTTGTCGCCTCCTCCAGCTCCACCTCCGCCGCCACCACCACCTCCGGACTGAAGTAAATAAGAGAGACACGTTTAGAAAGGCGTATTCTTAACCTCAACTCATTGAATTGTGAAAAAAATAGATTTACAAATGGCTTTTTGGATGAATTACCTTCATTTTATCTGCCATTTCAAATGTTTACTTTTTTTAAGATATTGTTAGTAATAAAAAAACAATAATCAATTAAAGAAAACACGGAATCAGTAAAATGTTTATAAATGTTTTGTATCTAAACTGAAGAGAAGCGGCAATAGTAAACTGACACTGACAATTGACAGCAAAATGAAAATTGCAGTGTCGCCATGTGACTTTTCCGAACAAAAAAAAAATTAACCGATTTTTTTTTTAATATCGGTATAATTTTAATAATATTGTCTAGTTCAATAACTTTATTTAACCAAGATGTTTGACTAATACGTTTACCAATTAAAACATTAAAATTAAATTACCATTAAAAGAAATTCCCCTTAAAAACCTTAAATAAAATTTAAACCAACATCGAAAACCATTTTAAATATTTTTATCAATTTTTTATTGAGATAATCATTTTTATTTTGTACAAAAATATAAAAAAGCGTCAAAACACATAAAAAGAAATTAAAATACTGGCAACGGCCAAGTTACACCTCCCTTAACAACGATGTCACCCAATAAATCTTTAATCCTTATAAAGCGTCGTTTAAACTCTAAACCGCACCCCTTCGACAGTCTGAAGTCAATAAGAATGCGTCCATCCATCTCAATAATATGAGCTTTGAAGATAAGAGGTGACTTGAGACGATCAACAGTAGAAATTGTGACCTTGACAAAACGAAATAAAAATCAATAACATAAAAGAAAACAGTTGATGACTAAAAAACCACTTACAATTCCATCGTCATTATTGCGACAATTATAATTCAGCTTCTCGATGGTGGAAATTAATCGTTTGGACGACAACTCCCAACTAGTCTCGACAAAGAATCTCGTCATTCGCTTGACGAGTCGCTGGAATTGATTTTGACTGGTTCCCTGCGTGCTGTTCATCTGCGTGCAAACAATCAGGTCGTCCAGCAATGCCGGTTGCGAGAAGCACACCATGTTCCGTCCGTCCACGTCATCACTTCCCCTATCCGCTGTGCCAGAAAAGTCTGTGAACGGTGTCGGCTGTGACATGTACAATTGGGGTCCGTCGTCCATGCGGGATGCATTGGAGCGCACACGTTTCCGCGATGGTGAAGCCATCTCGTCATCTTCTCGGTTCTCAAATGGAATTCGTTCGATGTCTTTGTGTGTGAATAGAATGAAAATGTATGCGAGAAACAAAGAAAAGAATATAAACAAAAACTTTCAAAAAATCATAACATTAAAAAAATGTTTTAATCAAAATAAAAATGTTCTTCAATATAAGCAAAACAATAGAAATCATAATAATCCATCCATCATGTTTTTGGTGGTTCAGCCGATGAATTCATCATCAGTCATACAGCTAAAATCACCAAAGACAAGATAAATGATTGAAATCATAAGAAAAACACAAAAACACCGGTCAATATAAACAATTTTAGTATTATTTACTATTTTAGTATTAAAAGCTTTATTTGGAATCACTGGATCACACTTGTGGACTGGTGACACAACTTCAATGCTTTGGTAATCTAGCTTTATGAAATAACATGTCTATCATACAGCTAAAGCGCCAAAGCCATGAGGTTTGTCACGGTCGAAGGAGCATTTGCATAATTTAAACTGCATTTCTTCCCCCCTGAAAATTGAATTAGGAACAAACAATTGAAAAACGGTGGGAAAACTTTACTTCACTCGGCCAGACACCAAGAAACTCTCAGATTGGCTTTATTATGCTGAGAGTCACTCAGTACCTGAGCAAGTAAAGAAGAAATATCGAGATCCTGCAGAGATCGCTGAAACAGTCTATAGCCAGAAGGTGTTTTTAATAATTCAAGATAAAAATACAATCCATCCCAGCCACTCACCGTTTTCTGGAAATTCAATTTGGCACCACTTGTGATTAATTATTTTGTCAAGCTTAATCCGTGTGTCCGCTTCGGTGGCGAGCATTTTGCGCAGCAGCGACAGGACGAGCGTGTCAATTTTGGACCAAGGCGCCATCGTTGTCCATTTGTTGCTGGCATTCCATGCCAAATACTCGGCTGAACTCAATGACGGCTGATCCCAAGGAAGTTCTGGGTAATTTCAAAAGAATAAAAAACATTATTGTCCTGAAATACATATAGCTAAAGTGCAAGTGATTTTTTTTTTTTTTGGGGTAAATGAGTAAACCAATATATACAGATGAATAATTAACGGTGCAAGCAATGTTCCCTCAGCTAATCCTCAGGTATTAAAGCTTTAGATAAACAAAGTTTGTCGTAATTAACAATCTACAGCTAGAATACCAAAGAACCAGCCAAGGAATGTGTAAATGGATTAAAGAAACTCCAATGCAACAAACCAAAAAAAATACAACGTTGTGAGTTGATAACAACAAATTAAATTAATTATAACATTCAATGGAATTAATGCATCATAACAAACGATCGAAACAAAATTAGTGTAAAATTGTCATCACCGGTGGCACTTAGTGATGATTAGCCACACAAATCCTTGAGTTATTTGGATGTATTGTTAAGTGAGTTAAAGTGCAATAAAAAAAAATACATTTGAAAAATTAGGAAGAGTTACCTCCAGCCATCATTGTGACCAAAATAACACCGCACGACCAAATGTCGGCCGGTTCGGCGTTATAGGGACGCGTTAACACTTCAGGCGCCACGTAGGGCAGCGTACCACAGCGTTTGTCCAACAAACGTTCACGGCCCTTTAATCTGCAAACAAACGTCTTTAACAAATGGTTGCCAAGGTAAGAGGCGAGTAATTAATTAATTGAAACTACTTACTACCTAAACATTGTTGCAAAGCCAAAATCGGATATTTTGATGTTGTCATGCTCGTCTAGTAACAAATTCTCGGGCTTCAAGTCTCGATGGGCAACACCACGCGAATGCAGATACTGCAAGCCGCACATCAGCTGCTTGAAATAGCGCTGAGCTTCGTGTTGTGGCATGCCGACGTCGGGTTCTGAGAGTTGACACAAAAATTAACAAAAAACAAAATAAAAAAACTGATGCTGGAAATCTCACCTATTCTGTCAAACAACTCTCCTCCGGATGCGTACTCAAGAAACAAGTACTCAACATCGCCCTGGGTGCGTTTACCGAAAAATCTCAACACATTCGGATGCTGAACAATTTTCTGGATGCAAACCTCCTTTTTCACAGATGCAACTGCGTCCGGATGCTTCTTGAAGTCCACCATTTTCATTGCAACGGCTTCACCCGTTTGTCGATTTATCAGTAATTTAACCCTAATGACAAAAATGAAGCATTTTATTAGAATTTCCTTAGCAACAAACAAATTACAATTCGGTACACATGCCGTTTAAGTTCCTTTTTACCGCACAATTACTTAAAGAAACGCGTTTGGCACTCACAAAAGAACTCGGCAAAAAGGTACAAATTAATAGTCGATTTAAGACACACAATGGAAAGCGCACACAAAGAAAGAGAGCACCGATGAGAGCGGGAACAAGGAAAAACCACAATTTTGAAATTACACGTTGCGAGCAAAAAGAAAAGAAAACTTACTCGCCGTACGCTCCTTCGCCCAGAGTCTGCGCAAGGGTCCATCCCTCGACGAACTCTCTGCTGGTACCAAACTGCGAAGTCATGTCGCGGAGACTAGTGGTGCGTCTGTTTCCAACCGTCTGAATACAACGGCGTCGGCGGCCAACACTTTTCCGGATTCACCTTCTGTTTCACTAATTCGTCGGCGATTATGTGGCGGCACACCCGTTCTCCTCTGGCTGTCGGTTCGTGTCTGCACTAATCTGTCCACATTTTTCGTGTTCCAATTTGACTTCTCTTGATGCTGCGAATGCCCACCGACGCGACGGTCTAATGGAAAGACAAAGAAACAAGCAAAAGAAAGCGTTTAAGAAAAAGTGTACCTTTAAGCAGCAGAACTCTGCACGATTGTTCGTCTGCACGCGACGATTTATCGATTTTTGTCACCCCCACAACACGCCAAGAGCATGAAGCTCTCAAGTGCACGTATGTATGGGCGAGAGTTAATGTTCTACCGGTTGAACAGGATGAAATGGTTTGGCCTGTACGATGACTGGTAAAACACGCCGAGAATCGACAGACACAAACTGTGCACCATTAACAATTCCCTCAGTCGTTCTTTTTTTTTGTTGTTCCTCTTTGAGAATTTCGGCGGCGCATGCGCTCAACCTCAATGTGCCGATTTCTCTATCACCATGCCATTTCCGCAAAAAAAAGAACTCCAAATTATCATAAATTTTAAAGACAATTGATTTTCCTTTGTGAATTTCTTAGTGACATCATAACAAGTTACAACATTAAAATTCGCATAAATAAAAAGACATGCAAATTGAATTTTCCCGAACGGAATAATTTCAAGAAATCTTGAAAAAAGAAATTAACCTTTCCATTGAAGAATTGAATTGAGAATGAATCATTTCTTTGTTCATTCCAGTTTCTTTATGTTTCCATGCACAACTAGACTTTAGATCACCCTGTTTCCCTTACAAGAATCTTGTACTATCATGCAGAAACTGCAATTATTTATGTGAAGAAAAGCTGCAGCGCTGTATGCCAGCCGGCATGAACTTCAATAAAGAATTAAAGCGAAAAGAGGCAGAGGTAAGAAACAGTTTTTTTGACCTTGAAATGTTTTCCTCTATTAATTCAGATAAAATGCAATCGTTTTATTTTCAAAAAATCACTTTAGGGTCCATTAAACTTGAGCTAATCCTTCTGCAAGATTAAATCTTCTCAATAAATGCGGAAATAAACACAATACGCAACTTAAACACATAACAAAAATCAATAAGCGTCACGACTAGAATAAAATTGCAATTCAACTCATTTAGTATTTGTTAATTTATAACTTTTGACTGAGCACAACACAATCATGTGGTTCTTATCAGTTGGCCGCTACTCAGAGGTATCACTGCACAGCAATTGTGTTGAATACTAAGAAATTTATCACATTTGCCTTGTAGAATTATCAGCGACGTTCCTATTTATTAGCAAATGCAGCCGATAAGCGAACATAATTAACAAATCATGCTAATTCATATAAATATTATTTTTGAATCAAATTTACGAGTCACCCAGTGCATTTACCTGAAGACGTTTGCCAATTTAACGATGAAAATAATTCACAGCTGAAGAAACAGACGATTGAATGTTAATAAAAAACGCAAATTCTCAAGAAAAGCCGTAGTCACCGGTACTTTGCTTCAATTAGCACCACAATTTCCCATGTGTTGTTCTACTGGAGCACGTCTTGATAGAAATGGGAGAAGCCACGACTCAAAACTACACACTTTTACATAAAGCGTTTTTGTAAATTAGCGGCCGCGCATATTTTTGGAGGTTAAATCAAGTTTTTCGTTTCGTTTTCCATGGCGAACGGGCGACACTGCTCATAATCTCCCATGTGAAAATATTGGAAATGTGTGCGTGTGCATGACGAAAAACCGGCATGTTTTTCCCTCTCTACCTCTATTTCCACCCGATCGACGTAGGTTTTTTCCTCTCTTTACATTTTTTTTATTCCTACGAGAAAATTTCTTTAATACGTGATTGAACCTTCATTTCCACTTTTTCTGTCGTCGCTTTGTGCGCCTCGTTAAAGAGTTCAGACTCGGCAGAATCCAGATTTAAAATTTAAATTTTATTGATGAAACTACTTGCACAATTCACTTTAATAAAACAATGCAATAAACTCCAAGGGAACAAAGAATTTGCCCGAGGTCGCCTAGCAACACACACATTTGGAAGCGCGCCGATTCTGCTTTTGTGTGGCGTTTGTAGCGAATTTCCCTTATAAGTTGAAGTTTTTTTTTCAGCTGCGTCCCCAAACTTGGGAGCAATTTTGCGCCACCTCCACTCGTCGCACAATTGCGCCGGTGATCGATAAAAATCGAAAAAACCAAGCAAAACTGTCACATTGACCAGTTTTCTTGGCCGATTCTTTGTCCGTTTTTTCATTAACTCCAATGCACACACTTTCCCCGATAAAACTAACCAAAGATTTGCTTTTTGAGCTACTTACATGCGACACAAAGGTGGTAATTTCCAGACTATATTCGTACAGAGCCGTTTGAAGACTTTTCGGGCACGTTGGCAACCACTTCAGTGTATATTCCACGGGAGCAAAGTTTTTTCTTTCTTTACTTTCTGTGTAAGATGAACGGCTAGTGAGTTTGTGTGCGCTCACTACGAAATTTTGTGCAGGAATAAATCATGGAGATGGCTGAATTGAGTTTGTATGAACCTGAAGAGAGCGAGTGCGTTTTCGAAAAGAAATATGGCCGCAAGATCGAATATTTTATTGAACCGGTTCAAAGGGGATGCTCATTCTTACATCGATTCTAATGTGTCAATCGATTAAATTCAACAAAAAAAATTAAATAATTCCACTTTAAATCAATCATCAAAATTGTGTACGGAAACTTTATGAAGTTCAATTTATAACCGGTGGAGCTCTTCAAAAACCGGTTGTTTGAAGGTCAATTACTTATCAAAGTCGATAAATTTACACATTTTTGTTCAAAAAATAATGTTTCACCCTAATTGTTGAGTTCTTTCAAGTAATTGCGCTACGTGAGAGAAATTTGCAACAAAATATCTTGAAAATTTGAGTGATTCATACATAACCTCAAATTATGATTTTTATTACCCGGTATTCTTAAATTCCAGTTATTATAAGGCCAGTTAGATATTAAACTATTTAAATTAACTATTAATTTGAATCTTCTCACCTGTTATCGTTGAAAAACTGCAAAGATGCCAACACTTTTCACTAAATTATTTTTTTTCTTAGCTAATTACAATCGCATTCATTTTAAATGTTTAATTTTAACAATCGATTCAGGGTACTTTAAGAAAAAGTACTTGATTTTCTTTTACAAATGCAAATTACTTCTTGGTCAAAAAATGCGTGCAGAACAAAATCTTTTGTGCCGATTTCTGACAATTGCACAAAAAGCAAATTTTATGTAGCCGCCGCGAATCAATTAGTAATATATATTTTATACTGTAAAAATGCATATATATATTTGTTAACATATGTTTTTAATCGTTTTCGATGAAATTATAAAAATTAAATAGTCATATCATCTATATTTCGATAATTTTAGGTTATTAATGCCAATTAGTGTAAACAAGCCAAAAATGGTTCGAGAAAATCAAAATTAAATAAAAAACAAACAACAGAATATGTTTAGGACACGTCCAGTCGGTGCATTTAGAAAATTTGTGCGTCATTACGCAAAACTACGAAACAGTCATCTACTCCAGGATGTTGATTCGATACCAGGTACAGGATTCTAAAATTACATCTAATTCCGTCTTAATAAAACAGATAATATTGCAGTCCACGAATTTAAGATAACTCCCGCATGCAAGAAACGTATTTACGGATGGGGACTCGCCGAAACGGGAGCGTTAGGAGACCAAAAATCGGCCAAAAAACACACCTACCGGAATGTCTCGTATGTCCAGCATCCGACGCGCCTTAAATTCGGTGAGCTCACAGATGTAATCGATGTTGCCTGTGGCTATGGATTCTCTGCATTTGCTGTCCGAGGTTCTGACGAATTTACATTATTTGGCACTGGAATCAATACAGATTCCCAAATTGGAAGCCAAACAAAGCGAGGACAACCGGACAAATTATTAGATGTTATTATTTATCCAGTGCCAATTGAGTTACCCAAAAAAGATGAAAATGAAGTAATAAAGATAAAACAAGTGGCTGCGGGACGAGCTCATCTCTTGGCATTGTCTGATAGTAATGTTCTTTTCACAATGGGCAATAATTCGTATGGACAATGTGGACGCCCAATTGTTGAGCAGGAAAAGTCTCATGGAAACTCAATTGTCCACAGAATTGAAAACATTGAAAACATTAAAAATATTGTCTGTGGACAAGATCATAGCCTCGTGTTGACTCAGAGTGGTGACGTTTTTGCGTGTGGTTGGGGTGCCGATGGACAGACGGGACTTGGGTCATACGACAGCGTTTGGGAGCCGTCTTTAATTATGGGAGACATTTCGTCAGAAAAAATTGTTAAAGTTGCTTCTTCGTGTGACTTTGTTTTGGCTTTAAATGGTAAGACTTCCTAAAACAATGATTTTAAATGTTTGTTAAAAATGTTCTGTTGTACAGATAAGGGAGAAGTATTTGGATGGGGTAACGCTGAATATGGCCAAATCGAAGCAATCGGAGACCATCCTCAATTCAATACACCGAAATTTATCCTTGCATTGAAAGGAATCGGAAAGATTGTTGACATTGCCACTGGTGGCTCCTATTGTTTAGTACTAAATGGTAAATTTAATAATTCCTAAATCTATAACATTCAATAACCATCAATCTTTTTTTGCTAGAAAATGGAGATGTCTTTATCTGGGGTTATGGAATTTTAGGCTTGGGACCTAAAGAAGATCACTCGAAGGAACCTAAACAGATTCCTGCCACTCTTTTTGGTCGCAACGAGATAAACCCAAACTGCAAGGTGACTTCTATTAGCAGCGGAATCACTCATGTTGGTGCAGTTAATGACCAAAACGACCTGTTTATGTGGGGAAAAAATAAATTCGGTTGCCTTGGGTTTGGAAATACCAAGGATCAATTTTTTCCACTAAAAGTGGGCATTAGTGGAAGTGTTGTGAAATTGTCATGTGGCGTTGATCATACCTTGGCTTTATGTAAGCCGTTTATTTAAATATTTAATCATTTAAAAGAATTGTAATTACTTGCAAATAAAATTGAATTTACTTACATTTTTTTTTAAATTATGTATTATAGAATTCATAAAATGTAGGGTTATGAGAATATAAGCGCCAAATTAAAATTCCATCGACAAATTCATTTGACAGAACATTTTCAGTTTTCTGAAACTTGCCGGCTCCAAAGCAACATTGTTTTTAAATTTTTTTTTTAACTATTAAGTTATCCGGTTAATAGTATTGTTGAAAATCATGGAAAACACCGATGATCTGGAGACACAGATAAGTCTACTCGAGGAAAGTGGAAACATTGAAGAAGTTGACGACTTGGAAAATCCTGATCAATACACTGAAGAACAAAATGAGTCTGCCATAGAACCAGTCGAAACGAACGAAGCTTCAGGTATTAATTTAATAGTTATTTCAAAAGCTAAAATTAACATTAAATTTGTTTCAGAGAAAACAATTCCGTCAGAGAATCGTCTGTCAAGATTGCCACTGAAAAGAGTAAAAACTATCATGCGCCTGGATCCTGATTGCCAAGTTGTCCCGCTGGAGACTGTGTTTCTGGTGGCAAAGGCGACTGAGCTGTTTATTGAATCTCTGGCTAGGGAAGCGTTCGTACACACAGTACAGGCGAAGAAGAAAACCATCCAGAAAAGAGATATTGATCTAGCAATTGAGTCAGTGGACGCACTTGTGTTTTTAGATGGGGCTATGAATTAGAATTAGTCATATTTTATACTGAATTTTTTTTTTAAATAAAAAATAATATCCAAATAATGCTGCACATTTGTAAACAAAAAATATATATATTATAGCAAATTTTGTCGATGAGTTTATTGCCAATAATAATATAATAAAAAAAAAAATTTATATGTAAAATTAACATATTGACGTCTGTCAGTTGCTTGACGAAATTAAATGTTAATTAAAGTACAATTTTATTAATTAATCATTAAATTTAAAGAATTGTTTTCAGAAAATTACATTTCACCATGGCAGTTCGCGTAAGTTTGATTAACATCCAACATCAAAATCTTGAAACATATAATTTATTACTCTATTTTTAGGTTACCTCCTTAGCAAGACGTCTTCTCTTGAAATCCATATCAAGACCCTCAAATATCCGAAACTATGGAATCTACGAGCCCGACTACTTGGACTCACTCAAACCGAAATACCCAACATACCCGAAAATCAGCATTCAAATCAAAGGTTACGACTACTCAGTTCTAGAAAACTACCAAAAGTTTTTGCATAATGTGGCCAGCTACATGGAACTTGATGTCTCCGAATGCTGGGCCATTCCACCATTGACACAACAAGTTCAGCGTTTCAAGCCCGCCAGCGCCACATTAGAGTCAGAGTACAAATTAACTACATACGAACGTGTCATCCAGATATCCAATCTGCAGTCGCCGTACTATCCAACGTTGCTTCGAATCGCCCAAGCCGCTCTGCCAGAAGGTGTGACAATCAATGCTATGGAACATACTGAAGATCACGATGAACTCAGATACGTGCCGGATCGAGATTTGTTGGATCTAAAGAAACAATTGGATGACATTGGTGGACCAATTGAAGCAAAGAAGAGGAAGTAAACCTTTCGATTGTTTATTATTCTTAATCTATAGTAATTTGTATTTACACAACTAATGGAAGAAATGGAAGAAGTAAAATGGATTGTTACACAATCCCAAAGTGGACTACTTTAATTGTACTTTTGTTTTTCGAATCCTCATCATTGTTGTCCTCTCCCGAGACTGAAAGTTAATATTGATGTTAGATGAGAATTAAAACTTTACTTTTATTGAGGACTTTACCTCCAACTGGCATGAAATCTTTCAAATACTCATCGTTTGGATGACACAAAGGTAGACTGTCGGCTAGTTCTCGGCGTGGATCCAACCGAATTCCATAAGGTTTTCGAGGACGTTCTGGCGGCTTGTCCTTACGCAGGATTTCCTATTATAAAACATAATAAGTGCCTAATATAATAAAATTTACGGAAATACTTACAGGAACCACAGCCACCGTAACTGTGTCTGAGAACTTTACTTTATTCTTTTCATTGCTAGAATCTTTTTTAGGCAATACCGGCATTGTTAAGATGGAACTAGTCATTAAATCCGGTGTAATTCTGGGTCGAGGATGAATCATCTTCTTCGGAAGCAATGGCGGTTGAGGAGGTAATACTGCATGAGGAACCGGAGGAATATTTCCAGATATAAGAGGATGTTGATGAACAACAGGAGGTGATGAAAACTTTGTTGCAGAATTCGATTGTGGCTTCACTTCGTCTAAATATGTCAGATCAAAATGCCCAGGCCTGATACTAGGTTCGAACGTTTGCGCTGGTGGCATTGGTATTCGCGTCGATATCTGTCGAATGCCAGCAAATACAGAGCTTTGAGGACGCTCCGAACTCAACAGTTCGGATATTGATTTCCGTTTGTCTGGTCTTGGTAATGGCGGTTCCATTGCGTCATATCTAAGCGAGCGATGTGGTATTGTAAAATCTCGAGGACTTTTTTCAATTCTTTGAGCATAATTGCGCTGATGCTTTGGAAATGCCGACACTTTTAGTTCAGGTTTTGGAATGTTGACCGGCAACATAAGATCGCCGTGGGATGTAAAATCTGTATGGCTCTTTTTAAATACGGGCAGTGGAGGTATTTCTAGAGTTGGCAATATTTTTGCCGTAGATGTTGAGGATGGTGGTGGGAGGTCAAGTTCCTTGAAGCGATTCCCGATGGTTATGTCGTCTGACAATATTGTTAGCGGCAGAGATGATGATGTTGAAGCCGATGAACAGGTTGAGCATGAAGAATCTAAAATCAAAAATTTATTGTGAGAAAATTTCGGATTTATAGATCTGATCGAGAACTTACGATCACTTAATCGACTGGATGATCGCTTCAAAATTTCGGTGGCTTTAAAAAATGCGTCTGAGGCGAGATTTATGTTGTTTTCAGCTTTTGCAGAATTGTGAATGTCCATAAATAAATCGACATCGTTAATGTCAATGGCCAGTCTAAATGCCTTCTCGTAAGATTTGTACCTTAAAGAATATATTTGTAATATTACATAAGTTTTAAAAAGTTTTGAATTTAGGAAACCTCAATAGAAATTGAAAAAATTTCCTTGTAATATCTCGAACTTGATCGCCAAACTCCACAATAGTCTCCTCGTGCAGTGGTTTCACTGGAATATGAAAACTGCCCAAAGCCTTCTCAATCTGCTGTTCATTGGCTGCTGTGAGTGTCCTTTGGAAAATGTAGTTTGCAATCTTATGAAGAGCAATCAAGCACATTGCTCCGTATGTGTCCCAGTTTAGGCACAATAATATATTAATTGCACGTTCAGGATTATTAAGATTCAAGTACTTTTGAATAAGTACGTCCGCTGTGAAACCCGACGTGTGAACATCACCGCGCAGGCCTGCTCCTCCAATATACCGTAAACAGACTAGTGGACCGCCCTTAAATGTCAGTAACAGGAGAGCGTCTGTCTGAGAATATCCACTCATTTGCGAGATGCTTGGTTTTGGGCTCCAACTAATAGCATCCAGTAACGGCTGAGTTTTGAAGTATAGTGACAAATCTAGCAGATTTGTGGGTGTTATGTCTTCGCTAATTAATTGATTGCGGACGCATGCCAATGACAAATCAAAACATTGGAGTTGACTTTGATCATTAGTAATCGTTACTATAGCCGAATCGCTGTGCCATGCGATAATAACAGGAACCTGAAAAATAATCTCTGCTCGTAACTGAGAAAAGAATCAGAAATTAACAGATACTTACAAAAGCAGCCTTCACCAGATGAGTAATTCCCCGATTGGAATCGTAAATAACAACAGATCCATCTACACAACCCATTGACAGCTTCTCATTGTCTGGACTAAAAGAGTGACAACAGACCTGACTTTGAAGCGGAATGGAGGTGACAGCAATGCGACTTAGATTCATCTCTTCGATTTCGTATACACAAATGTCAACTGATACCATTCCCTTGCGAGAAACCTTTTGTTCTACGGTGTCAATAAAATTCGGATTTTCACATCCAAATCTCAGTCCAATTGGATCATTTTCAGACCAGAAGAAGCTGACAAGCTCCAATTTCAACTGACTTAATTTGTATACATGAATATTGGCACGATCCTGATCACGAACGGTCGGTCTCCATGGAAACACCTCATTCTTAGATGATTTTGTCCAAATGGCCAGTAAATCATAACTTAAATTGCAAGCCAAATGACGTGGAATCTTTCGATTAGTGGGACCACCGATAATGACATTCACAATTTTCGGATCCATTTTTCCAATTTTCTCGGGAGCACATCGCTTCAGACTGGGCTTTTGCAGATAAACTAATGTTAACTGGTTGTTTGTGTACGCTATGATAATGTGCATTCTGGTAAATAGTGCGTCAGTAATCTGTTCTGAGCACAGCTTTCCAACAAAATATTTATCAAATGCAATGCGACAAATATCACCAGTGGAAGGATCGACACACAAATAGACCAGAACACCATTGGAAAATAACATCTGGAAAATGTTGTGCTCACGCCATTGACTGAATGCTACTTTGTACGATCTTAGATACTCATCCAAGCGCTTGACGCCAACTTTCAGTTTCACTGAATGCTTGTTGCGTAGAACCGTCCGATAGCCACGCTGCTCGGAATAGGTTCGTTTGGCGACAGCATCATTGGAGGTATCCTTTTGAAGTTCATACCTTGGGATGATCATAATTAATGATTGGTTGCGGCATGTATTGACACAACACTTACTTGAATGCACCATAGTCAGTGTCTTTTATCTGAATCTCGCTGCTTGATGTCCAGAAACGAGCCTCACTTAACAACGTCAGCATTTTGCTCGACAGTCTCCACTCATCCAAAACACTCAATATGCAGATATATGAATTAAATCCATTCTTCTAAAAAAGATCAACAAGCTGCATCGACAGCTAAACGTAAATAAGAGTGGAATTCCATTTATAATTATAGCCAGTGGCGTCCGCTTGGCTCTCTTTTGCCACGATCGTACAGAATCATTGAAGCGAAGGTACAAATTTTATCCGGCTTAAATTTTTTTTATTATTACCGCAGTTAAAAATGTTGTTAAATCGGCTTTACTAAATATATTAATTGTGTAAATATGTGTACTTAACATATTTATTCACATTCTCATTCATAGAAAAAAAACGATCGCTGGGTTTGCATAACGATTGTCTTAAATGCTGACCAAGTAAGGGTTAATCGGTTATAAACCGGAAACCATTAAAATCTGAACGAAATACCACATGACATTAGACATTTGACACATGACAGCTGCAAAATAATTCTAATGACAGCGGCCGCATAATTTTACTGGTACACAGTTTTGTTATTGTACAGAAAGTTCTTTTGGCCCTTAATTGATATCACAAGAATTAGAGGCGCACATCCCTAGATCCTTTAAACTTCCTTAGAAAAATTAGCAACAGGAATAAAAAGTTGACAATAAAAAAATCCAGTTTAAACGTTTTGTTAAGTACAAAAGGTTGCCTGTCCGCCTCCTTCAGAGTGCTTTTCGCAACAACGCTCAAGAAAAATGGTTTAATTTCGCAAATTCTAAGATTTCCTCGGGAACCGTTCTTCAGGAAAGTTTTAATGGAAACAGTGTAGTGTTCCTTAAGTGCAGCATGAAACCAGTAACCATGCAGAAGAAGGCTTCAACAAAAAAAGCAGCACGAACTAAGAAAACCACACTTCCAAATCCTTGCGCAACAGCATCATCGGTCTCTGCGACTGGCACAATAACCTCGGAAAAGACAGATGCTCCTAGCAGTAAAGTCCCATCCCAACCTACAAGCGTTGAGAAGGTTTTTTTAATGAGATGATGTCTATCAGGATGGATTTAAAACGTGTTTTTTACATTGCAGACATCCCCAAGTCACACGGCGTTTCCTCACATCTCTGAAAAATCCGTAAAATGTTATTGGGAGCAGTACAATGACGGTGATATCGAGATTGCGCCAGATGTCTACAGCTTTGTGGCGGAATCAGCTTCATTCAAGTTGTGGGAGCTGCTAAATGTGAGTTTTTCTAAAATATTTTTATGGATATTCTTATTGTTCCTAATTTCTTATCTAGAATTTGAAAACCTACACACGTCATTGTGGCGGCAAATTATCAACGGAGCTACTGGACAGTGCATTCAGCGACTCTGACATACCTCCGTCAATTGGTGCCAATTCCGACACAGGATGGGAATCCATGGATGCCGATGGACTGCACTTTTTCAACTCAGATTATGTTTTCCATTTACACGATGAGTTTATGAAACCTGTCGATCTCGGTACACTCTCACCAATCTCACTTCAAATATCCGTATTTGCTGAACAACAAAGTCTCAAGGATTTGGAGCGGTTTTGCATTTACTTATGCAATTGTGAGTACTTTCTTACACATCTTTAAGAACTTTAATTGATTCGTTGAAATCTTTCCAGCCGTATTAATTGGAGATCAAATATGCTACGATGCTGCAATAAGCATCGCATTTTCCAATCCCTTTATTGGCAGCATGCTGAAGCCAATGCTGTTGAAATGCATTCAAATGATTGCATTCGACTACAAACCAATAACTTTGCAACGCATCCTAAAACTTCTCAGCGCAGTGGCGCGCAACCCATCCTGCAATAACATTGATGCCACTCAACAATTTCATCACCTGGCCAATCTCTTTGAATGCCTGCTTCTGGGACCTTCTTTTATTTCGGACAAACACAAATCTGAAGTGGCAGAATGTATCATAAATCTAACAAATGAGCCAATGCAGACAGAAACTAAAAATGGAGCCAAAGTTGTAAAAATCAAACAGGAATTTGAAGATGATGTGCATATGGACACAAGCTCTGAAACTAAAGAGATAAATGATGTGTCCGAGTGCAATGGAAGTGTGTCAAATTCATCCACGGACGAAAAAAAGCATTCAGAGCCCATATTTGAAGGACTTACAACGGTAATGTGTGATGAATCTAATTTGGACGGCGTAGTTCAGACGATGGCAACAATCGCGAGTGTTTGGGGCTTCTTCGAGGACAGAATCGTTGAGAATTTAAATATTAGGATTAATGATTTTTTCAGAAATGTCAATGACTGGAATAACAGAGGTTTGTGTGCATTTTATGCTTTATTATAAAAACTTGTTAATGTTTACGTCCATTTTTTTCAGACTACGATTACCTGAAGAGACTAGTTCAAGGCATTTTAGCACTTGGCGACTTTGCTTTTCGAGAAATATTAGAGCATCTAGAAGTAATAAACATTAGCAAGATGACAATCTCATTAATAGTGGAATTAAATGTAAGTTTCTTGTATATTGATTTTATTTCGTTTTGCAGTAACAATTTTTCTTTTAGTTGGCAGGAATTTATATCCGAGGAAGGACAGATATTTTCATATACGAATGGTTAAATGAAGTTTGTGGTGATGGATTGCAACCCTTCATGTTATATTACTCAAGTATGTCCACAATTTTTCATTATTTTCCTTTATTTCAACAACTTGTTTTCCAGAATACATATTAAATTATTGGAAAAGATCGAGAAAGTCGAAAAAGGAGTTTAAGGTTAAGGTAAAATATTTATTAAAAACTCGTCCACTAAATGAGCCAGCTGCAAAGTTGGCGCCCAGCGTATGGTTTCCGGACCTTATTCAACCAAAACCGCCGCCAAAACAAATTGCCTTTCGCTTCCCTGGCTGCCGGCCAGCGCCGGCCAAGTCGAGAAAACGTGAAATTTGCAAAGAGGTGCTGCCAACTGTTCAGAATTTAGAGTATTTATCAAATTTTAATAGCAAAATTGTAGTTTGCAAGAGACGACTTAAGAAACCTTCATTAAATCGCAAAACCCCTCCAAGGGTTTTAACAAATATTGAACTGATCCCATTTTAGATTAATTAAACAATTTGTTATTTAAATATATGTATTTTAACATTTTATTCATTATACTCGTAAGTAGAAATATTGAGGTAACATTAAAGAATTTTGTTATTGATTATGTAATGTTCAATTATTTGAAGAAAAAAAAATTATCCAGCGTTTGTTTTACTTTAGATAAGAAGATCAATTTATGCTCATGAAAAAAAATTCACCTTAATAAAAAATACAATGGGAAGTGTGAATTTATATCTTGACAGCATCCGCTCTTTAAAGTCGACATTTTGTTGAATAATGTTATTTAATAATATAACACCTGTCCGTTACTTATTATGTGCACAACAGTCAATTAATTACAATTAAATTGAGCGAGTAAGGTGCAAAAAGGATAATATAAGGTACCAATAACAATCCAGATTGCAGTCGAGTACAATCCAAATTAATTCCAGAGCTACAGCGCATGATTTCTTTTCGCATAGCAACGCAAAATCTACCAACGACCCACAACATTGTATGCACAACCTGAGTTATGCTAGAGTTGTTAAGTCGAAGGGACATGACGTGAGATCCAAATAGACGATATATTGTAAAAAAAAATTTAATTCTGTGCATTATTTCGGTCGAACGAAATTGGCGAACCTACATGGCAGAAGGAATTCACGAAAAGCAGCGAACAGCGACGTAATCTGTGCGACGGATTCACCATGGACTCGTATTACGAGGCTATATCATTATTCCGCAGGCGAAAATACGACCAATGCGTGGACGTGTGCAATACATTGTTGCAGAAGAATCCGACGCATCGAGGTCCTTGGGAATTGAAGATGAGGGCCATGACCTTGCGTGTCTATGTTGACGATATTGAGTCTAATGACGGTGTGCCAGGTATGCGCGTTCCTATAGCCAGTCGACGTGAACTTATGCACAATTCATATAGCCTGACATGCACAACAACACAACGAAATTTCTTATTATTCTTTTTATTTAATATTTCAATAAACAGCCAAGACACGAACTTCAGGTGGAAAAGAAATGAGAATAATAAAAATTTGAATTCCTTTCGAGAGAAAAAAAAAGTAATCAAAAAAATGATGTTGCCTTCAACAACAGCATAATGTATATGTAGATATTCATGTTACCAATGGTGAGGGCATATGAGAGAAGTGGGATACATGCCGTCATATATGAGAAAATGATGAAGCAAGGAAGAGAATTGAGGGAAGAATTATAAGAAACCTGAGTCGAGATAATATGGGATTACGCTTCCTCTTTTTTTTTACAAAGTGAAAATTTCTTAAAAGAATGTCTGGCATTTCCTAATTTGTATTTTTCATATTAACTATACCACTCACGACATGAAACAGATGAGGACGATGACTTGGACACGAATCGATTGGCTACGGCACCACGACCAGGCACATCGCTTCGAACTGCAGCCACGGCCGCTACTCAAAATCGTTCTGACATGCGGACGGGTGGACGGCCACGCTCATCAACTGGCAGGCCGCTAACAGGAATGGTACCTTACAAATTACACATAGCACAACAAACACATAATTATGCAATAATTACAGTCACGCCCAGGAACAACATCCCAGCGTCCAGGTTCTTCAATGAAATCATCGACGGCTCTTCGTAGTGGCACACGTGGGGATTCAGCGCGCAATATACGTCTAGGATCTGCGTCAATGTTTGCATTAGATGATCCAACCGGCCCACTATTTCAATCATCACGAATGAATCCAGCCACATATGCCCTTAAACATCACATCTCCAAATCTCTTTTTCAGTTTCTGTTTTACCACGAAGGAGACGTCCGAAAAGCCCTGGACTTGTGCGAGGCTGTGGCTAAATTAAAAGGACCACAAACTGAGTGGTGGTGGCACACACAGAGAGGTCGCTGTCTCATTACGATGGCTAATCCCCGTGGTGCTGAGACATTTCTTCGCGTCTCTTTAAGTCAATATCCGCATCCTGATACTGTTTTACTTCTGGCTCGCGTTTACATCAAACTGGATCAGCCAATGGCCGCCTTTGAGGTGTGCACTCACTCATTGGAGAAGCTGCCCAATGAGGTGGGCCTTCTAGTGCAGCAGGCCCGAATATTCGAGCTGCTCAACAACATGACGGCCTCCGCGCGCATGTATCGAGACGTTGCACAATTGGAGGCAATGAATACTGAGGCGTTGGCATGCATCGCGGTGCATCACTTCTACGGGAATCAACCGGAAATCGCATTGCTGTACTACAGGCGAATACTCTGCATTGGTGCCCACACCTGTGAATTGTACTGCAATCTGGCACTATGCTGTCTGTATTGCAACCAATTGGATTTGGTGCTGCCCTGCTTCCAGAGAGCCCTTCGGTTGGCGACGCTGCCCGAACAACGGGCTGACATTTGGTACAATCTAAGCTTTGTTGCTATTGTAAGGATTTTTCGCTCAATTCCATTGAATTTTACTTACAAAATGTATTTGATTTTCAGTCAAGTGGCGACTTTAATTTGGCAAGACGTTGCCTGCGTCTGTGTATCAGTTCGGATGCATCGCATGGCGCCGCCCTCAACAATTTGGCTGTGTTAGCATCGCGCAGCGGTCAAAAGGTGAAAGCGCAAACATTCATAGCAGCTGCCAAAAATGTGCTACCACAGTGTGAGGAGGTGCAACACAACATTGGAATTCTGAAGGCATCTGCGGCTCCAGGGAAATAAAACCTGAACACAGATTATCCGGGATAAATTATATGCATGTGCCGTGGAGTCATGGACGCAGTGCGGCTGCATTCTATTCGCCAGTGGCTAAATACTGCAAGTGCGCGCTTA
>JANSTS010001215.1:4412-15412 GCA_026546915.1 Sylvicola fuscatus
GTTTTATTTAAAACAATGACAACTTTTTTTGAGCCATTCATCCAT
This sequence comes from Sylvicola fuscatus, assembly GCA_026546915.1. Lineage (NCBI taxonomy): Eukaryota > Metazoa > Arthropoda > Insecta > Diptera > Anisopodidae > Sylvicola > Sylvicola fuscatus. The sequence goes on from JANSTS010001215.1 coordinate 4,458, forward strand.
TAAAAGCCTCTCCATCGAATTACTCTGTAACTGGAAAATACATGAATTCAACCTGCCGGAAATTAGAAGTACGTCCTCCGAAAGCTTCCGGTCAGCCGATGCAACGACACTACAAAGCAGCCCACCACATGTGCCAGCGTACTTTTCTATGCCAAATACGACAAATTCGTCGCAAATGTTACGCATGAGCATGTGCATAAAAACAGCGAAATGCCAATCAAGATAAGTGCGTATGTGTAATTAAGTTGACGATTTTTCCAAATACCTTTTTATTTCTATGATACGTCGACTTCGACTTTGCGCCACATTTTATGCGCGAATTAAGACACGTAAGTGCATAAATGCATGCTGCACAGCGCGCAGAAATGTTGTAATAAAAATGCCAGCAAAAGAGGCCAATTTGATTTGTCTTTAATAACCATAATTGGCTGGTACTTGTTCGTAGAAGACGGGGAAGCTTTTTTTAATGGAAAATGTCGAAGAAAATTTTGTATCAAAGTTTATTTGTAACAAACCAGTTTTAGATTTTAAAATTTTCCAGTTGTAATTGGGAAAAATACGTCTTAGAAGTGTCGCTGTATGAGTTTTAAGAAAGCTTAAAATAAAACTCAAACCTTAATTAATTTCTAGGCAAAATTCATTTCTTTAGGATTTTCGGCTTGAAAGTGGAAAAAATAGAATCCAAAAACTCACTAAAAAAGCTGTAATTAATTTAAAAGTTGCTAAAATTTGATACCATTTTTTTTTGTTTTCCCAAATGCCTCACAAAAATCGCTCATGCCTCCGTTTAAAATAAACGAACAAACGCCCATGGAATGACCTTCAATGACTCATCCACATTCCATTGATTCACACACATTCCACTTCCATTTGCAGATCGGTAATGATATAATAAATGATAGTTCCAATTTTCAGCATGAAAAAGCACAAAACATAGTTGAAATCAGCGCACACCCAAAAAAAAAGCCCACGTAAAAGAACGAACCAAGAGCCAAACTACACCCAAAGGAGGTGTCCTTCCCCCCTCGTCCCCGCCAACCATTGACTTCATCGGTGGTGGCATTCCGTTCTGAAATTAATTAGACGAAAAGATGTCGGCCATAAAATATTCCATACCAACATATTAATAGGCGACATACGAAAAAATTGTGTAATTTGTGGATTTGTGGTGAAGCACTCGCGACCTGCGAGGCCAAACGTTACTGCGACTGCACGCTGAAGTGGTGAAACCGCTTGAAAAATGGTTGGGAAAGGACGCTTACACGAAAATCTAGTCCGTTGCGTGATAAAGTCACAAGTCACGAAGTCACCGGGACGAAGGATCGGCTTCCTCGACGCACCACTTTCTTCATATCGACATATTGTCGTCGTGGTTGTCGCAGCTAATGAGCGCCGCCACGTGAACTCTTCGGTGGCTAGCAGTTTTCTGTTGGTGTTGTTGTTGTTGTTGTCGTCGTCGTCTCTCGTGTTTGCGAAAATCACCGAGAAACACGAACACCGACAGCCAACGCGGCGCACCGTCATCATATCACATATGTTAGGGAGAGACTGAATGTCCCTGGCGTGTCATTAAATCCTCACACACAATGCAGGAAGCGTACGAGTGGGGGCGACGCGACGCGACGTTCATATTTACTTAAAAGAAGTAACTTTTTAATTGTTCAGTGTCATTTGGATTTGGACCAGTTAGTCTCGTGAAAATTTGGCCGATGGTGGGAAGCATCCGCGATGGAGTCGAGCGTGTTAATTGGTCAGAGTCTTGTTTTAAATACTCCGCTAGGATATCAATCTGGTTGTGGTGAATTTCGCATCGCAGACAAATTTTTCGTCGCGAAAATTCCCTAAAAAAATCAGAATTCCCAAGGCGGCAGTTTTGTCGTTCGTTTTTGTTCGGCTCCATAATTTCCATAAATAGCGAGAAAGTCACGGTTGTGGGTCAATGGAAGCGATGACAAAGCATCATTTTAATTGATCCCTTATGCCATCCACGAATTTCCCACAAATTGTGTAATGACTCGGCGACTTTTAATGGCAATCGATTGTAATGGTCTGATAGTGGCTCAAAATTGTGATAGTATCTGACAGGCGTTTTTTGATAAATCGCCAAATTCTTAAAAACGACGAAAATTGGTTTTAGTTAATGGCAGAAAAAATCGGTCAATACAATGAAAAGTTTCATTTCAATTTAATTGTTAATAATTGTGCAAGAATTTTATTCTAATTCTTGTAATTAATCAAAAAGTTAGCCCAAAATCAAATCGAAATCGATTTAATAGTTAATTCTACTCCATTTTTTAAAAACACAATAGAATTTGGGAAATAATTGATGATGGCGAACGATGATTGATGGCTACTGCACCATGTGACGTACCAAATTATGTTACGCCATTAATTTTGGCTGGAAATAACTCCATCAGTATTTTCCATAACTTGCTTTACGCTCCAATTATAAGTAAGGAATTTGGAAATTGATTTATTACAAAGAAAATGGGTCATATAAAATGAAATTAACAAATGAATCGTTAATTTCAGCAAGTGACATCTGGTGGTTGGTAGAAAAACTGGTAAGCTTTTTTATTAAAAAGCTTTTCTCGGATTGATTTGTTTCCTAATGAGCCCCAAATCAATCTTTTGATTATAAGTAATAAAAGTTTAAATTATAAGTTCAATTAGTTTCTTTAACTGACTTAAGAATTAAGATTGGTTTTCAAATTAGCTATTAAAAGATTTAAGTTGCAGTTCAAGTGATCAATGTAAACAACATCTTCAATATTGACACTGATTGTCAATAGCATTTTCAATAATCGTTGACCTTGTTTTTAATGAAAACCTTAAACTAAACGGCCTACCTTGAAGACATAAAAATTCATTAGCCGCATCTATGCCTCACTAAAATTAGCAAACGTCGCATTGTTGCACTAACGACATGCGAAAATGCAAATGAAAAGCGCATACATTTACCTGAAATAGAAATGATCGCCTCAAATTGCACTTAAAAGTGCAACGCGGTAAACGCGAAAACTTTTATCTTATCCACTGAATGTCTAATCCGAATGGTACGAAATGATAACGCGGATGTACATCGCGAATCGCAATGCTGCCATTTGCGTAAATGCCCAACAAACCACCCCAGAAGGGGTTGATGGTAGGGAGATATTGTCGCGGCCTCAACTTCCGACTTCCTTCCTGTCAATTTCCTTGTGTGTGCACCAGCTAAAGTTAGGAACTTGAAAGTTTTTGAATTGCGTCGCTGCAAACAGTAACGGCCAATGTTAAATGCAAAAGTTTAGAACGAAATTGCACATTTGTGTGCACCAGAGAGGGTAATCGGATGTATCAGTGTCACCATTTGCATCATAATGGGATAAAAGTCCTTGTGGCGGCGATGGGACGATACTTTTCAAGTGTTTAATTGCGTAAGTTCTATGCTTAGTTGATAAATGGTCGCGTTTGCATACTTTGAGGAGTTTAATGGGAAAGCTTTTGCGCATTTTTAATGAGCCAATAGATGGAGCCACAAATAATTTATTATTAGATAATTTTGTGAAGCCAATTCTCGGTCGAGACGGATTAAAGTGAATTTCTATGTTAATATAATTCGTACATGCATAAATAAATGCTCATTGAATATGTTCATTATACATAAAATCAATTGAATCCACCCACGCGACATAGGTCTCGACCCAGCCTACCCCCTCTACATAGTTGGCGACGAATCCAATCGATTGTCATCGTCAGACGCCAAATTCGTCGATGTAATCCACACAGACGGCGGCATTTTGGGCATCCCATGGTCTCTAGGTCACGCCGACTTCTTCCCGAACGGCGGCATCGCCTTGCAGCCGGGCTGTCTCCAACAGGAAATCTCCAAAAACAGATGGCTGTCAATATTGGTGGGATGTAGCCACCAGCGAGCGTGGCAGTACTTTATTGAGTCGCTGGAAAACCCCAAAGCTTTCCAGTCTGAGTCGTGTCAACCGTGGGAGCATGGCGATGTTGAGGGGTGCGATCCCCAAGTTAAAGCTTACATGGGAATTGCAGCCAATAAAAAGTATTTGAGCGTTGCTTTTAATGAGCTTTAACTAATATTTTGTATTTTGTCTAATATTTCAGATTGAGAGGAAAATTCTACTTGACGACAAATGAAAACTCGCCGTATGGCCGATTTGGCAACATAACAACAACGGCGACTCCTCCCAAAGAAACATAATTATTAGATAACCTACTTAGCTGTATGCATTTAGTTTTTAAGCTATTTGATTGTGATTGATTATTAAGTGGATTAAGCTTAATGATGATATTATTTTAATTATTGTTCGTGTTAATGAAAGGAAAATCTTTGGGGACCTCGTATAAATACACACTTAACAACATTTTCGTGATTTGCGTTTCATTTTTCGCGTTTTCAGGTAAAGGCGAATGAGGTCGTCTCACTATTGTGAACACGATAGCTAATTATTCGTACAGACAAAGTTTCAGTAAATTCTGGAGAGTTTTACTTTTATGATTCGTGGTGCTTGGAAATGGCGTGTTTGCCACTAATTTCCCAATTAACATTTTTGCGGGTCCTTTTTCCAAGCTTTTCACTCACTAGACTGAGTGCCAAACCCTGTTCTCTTAATGTCTTGGGGTGGGTGTGAATTCCAGATCCGAATAGAAGAATATTACGTTAGTTCATTAGTGTCGTTATTCAAATTCTTAACATTTGCGTGGTATTTTGATTATAATGATAACAAATTGAGTCTATTTTGACAATTTAATATGGATCTCTTATAAAATCATGAATAAATAAGAAATATTGTAATTTTGCGACAAAAATGCCTGAATTTGTACATCATTTGAAGAAAATCAGGGGTTTAAGGTGAGAACTATTTTTTCAGAGTCTTATTGACAACTTTCTACACCAAAATACTTTAAAACCAGCTAAAAAAATGTATTTCAAAAAAGGCAAAAACTAAAAAGCCATCAAATCCCATAAAATAATAACAAAATATGAAATTAAATAACATTTTAAACCCTTTAGAACAATATTAGACACTTCAACCCCTTACAATAAAGTACCACAACCATCTGAGGAATATAAAGTACATACTTAACGTGAAACCACATCTTCTCTCACTTAAATACAAAAAAAATAAGAAGCAAAATCCAAGTGCCTACACGAACAAGCAGCATGTACAACTTTGATTTCTATGTATTCCTATATGATGGCCACAATTCTCATCATCTTACCACATCTCCCACTGCGATACCTTGTCTTGAAACAATTGCTTATTGTTTTCTTATGCTGCGTTTTTCTTTAAAATGCGCTTATGTACAACGACGACCGCATAAGAAACGTGGAAAATCTCAAGGGATGCAAAAATGCGATAACGCGCAATAACAGCGTTGAGAAAATGGTTGATGATGAACAACTTACATAGAGTTTCATTTGCTGTGGTCTGCGGAGCATATTAACATAAATGAGCATAAATTGCTTGAAAGTTTGCAATTTTTCGAAAGAATAAATATTAAATATCAAACAGGTGGATTTGCATTTATTTTAGTTATGAATTAAATTAGTTAATTTGAATTTACATAGAAAAAGAATATTTTTCATTTGGAAAAACCTTTTCGAATTTTTCTTACGCCTGAATGGCAACTGATGGAGTGTAGGCGAAACAAATTGGCTTCCCACTCGCATCGAAAGAACAACTCGTGGGTGAAATGTCTCAAGTAGGTCGATGACGGATTCTTATGGCCACAGAATGAATCCCCTTATAGTAAGTCAATTCTTTATCGAATTCTTTTGTGGCATTTCTGAACATGTTGATTTATTGCTGTCTAGATATTAGAATAACTGAACAACTCCTTTGGGACTTTTATCATCCAACTACATCACTTTTAGTAGAATCGTTAATTTACTAAACTTTCATTAACTTAAATAATTGAATGGTTTTCAAGTGAACAGATGTCCAAACCAATTAAATCGCAAATGTTAAAATTTTTAATCAACCATTCCAGTTATTATCCACGTCATTTCCTTAACAATTTTATTCCGCGGCATTTTACGATCCATAAGTCCATTAACATAACCCGCGGCCTCCACCCGCGGTAAACCAGTGTAATGGCTTCCACTATTAATTAATTGCAAGCTGGGTAATGAAATTCGCTGGAGACTCGCGCAAACACCTCGACACTGCCAATTGCCAGCGACCTGGATTATTCAAATTGTGCCAGGCGGATTTTCTTTTATTGAATTTCCTCAATGCGACCGTAAGTCGCAGCTAATAGTCGCATGCCATTTCAATTGTGATCGCTCAAGAAGCAAATTAATTAGTTGTTAACACAAAAGACGAGCGCGTGTTGATGTAGATTTCTTCATATCTTTCTTTTTTTTTTTTGTAATAAAACAGCTGTTTCGAATGTCACCCCATTTAGGATTCGAGGAACAATATTGCCACATGATTTTTGTGTTCACATTTTTTCGCATTTCCTTTTGATGAAGCGTTTAGAGGAAATACCAGAATTCTGCTGTCGGGTGATGTTTGTAATTTTGTCTGGAATTCCAGATAGACAGAAATATTCCTTACTTTGAATTTGGGTGGCGGTATTTCAAAAAAAATGTATTTCTACTCCTATAGTTAGACTTTAGGAAATGAAATGCAGGCGTTTTTCCTTCACATTTTTGGGGACTTGTGTAAAGATAAATTTCAAGCTTTAATAAACGCCTTTTCGTTTAACCCTCGATGGCTTGATTTACAAACGAATTATATCCCAAACAAATAAACCTAAATTTATTAACATATTTATGTAAAACAGTCTTTTGTCAACGACTGTTGTTACTTCATAAAAGCTCCGCCCATCCGCCACTTCAGCATGTTGTTCAAACTATAAAACCCCAGCTTTATTAGCCTTCCAGTCCAATAACAAAACGACCTAATCTATTTTTAATGGCAAAATATTGAAAGCTCCATTTCTCCGGCGTATCCGTTAACAAATCTTTTCATTCCAAAGCCTTTCATTCAATTTTATATAATGCAAACCTTTTTACTCCCAAATGCACACACTCACACACGTAGGCACAATTTCACCACCTTTCATGGCGTGCGGGTTAATTCACCTTTATGACAGCCCGGCACCGGTCGAAGCGAATCGAAACTTTCCATACTAATCGAACCACGCCATTACAGCAAAATGGAAAGGATACATGCACATTCGACGTGCATTAAAGGATACAAAAAAAAAAACGCCTGTCGGTCCGATGTTTCACCGCAGTTTGCCTCTATAAATAAATATCCTTCTGTTCCCTACAGTTTTCAATCGCTTAGTTTGTCAGACGACTTAACAACAAAAAATACATACGATAAGCCGTTTGTACGTATTGATTACACGTGGAAAAACGCCTGCAAACCCGCAGGCGTTAGTAACAGGCGTTTCAGGACAATCCAGGATGGGTTGAAAATGGTAAATTTGTAATGAATATTAGATATGTTTTGATAGTCGTGATTGTTAGAGGGAGGCAAACGCATGAAATGCTAACAATTACTGATTATCAGCGGCAAGTGCTATTCAATTGATAATATCCTGAAATGTTTGTTTAAATAAATCACCAATTACATAAATAAAAGCTCTGTAAATGGAACTAATTGCGATTAAAATAATACTTTAATTCATTAATAGCCTGAATCGTTGTTTGGCCAATGATGTCAGATAGATAAATAACATTTAAATTACCACACGCGCCGTTATGGACACGCAATTCTTCGAATTATCAATTTCCTGGAGTTTCCAAAAGCGATGGGCGACAGGAAAATCTTGTTTGAAAAAGCGAATTTAATTTAAAAAAAAAAATTAAAAAAAACGCCTGATACGCCTGTTGACCCTCAATTTAATGTCATAAAAAAATGCACTAATACAAAAAGGACTGCTTAAGTGGAGAACGGTGCCATGAAATCCACAAAACATTTGAAATAACACGTAGTTTGGGAAACAGTTCAATGTAAGCACTTCATTTACACATGCAGGAAACGGATGTGAATTTAAAAAAGAATATTCCGTTGCATGTCGTTTTTATGGATTAAAAAAACAAAAAAAATTAAGGGAAAATGCATGCAACGGCCTAAACAGATTTAGCAATTGTAGGTTTCGTGAATTATATGGCAGTCCTTTTTAATTCCTTCCCATTTGCTGTTTATTTACAATATATTTGCGATGTTTTTGCTTACTTTTTATATTTTAAAACAATTTAGCATGTAATTAGTCGGCTGCACGTTTCGCCTTGACAGAAATTTACTTGCAGGGACAACGATAATTTTTTGGCACATGTCAAAATGCCATTCTCATAGTCTAATAATTTTGTTTTAAAATAACTTTTTTTTTACTTCAATAAATCCAGATTTTAAATCGTTTTACAGCTCGACTTAACACTCAAATTTATTATTAGCATATTGCATACTTAGCGGCGCAATTTGAATAATCATTTGCATAATCCAGGATGGGTTTATGTTAATTCGAAACTGTATTTGTGCGGTTTTTTAACCACAACTCAACAATTATTCGAACTTGTTTATTTGCAATTGCAATTTCCTATTAATTAGCAGCCAATTATGAGTTTTTGTTTTTAAATAAAATAAACAATAAACTTTGAATTTCCTCTGAACATCCCTTAACACTTCACCCGTCCGTTACACTTGAATGGCAGGAATTGTTCGAAAAGCAGCATCAGTAACACAAAAGAACGCCAGCGTCAAGTTACTTCGGTAACCACCCCACAATTTCCTGAATAATAGCATATTTTCGCAAGATAATGGTGTAAGATTGCTTAGGTGCTTCTGCAATGCATTTGTCACTTGCATCCTTGAGTTATTTTTTTATTTCTGAGCGACGTTGTGAAATTGCTCAATGACGTCAAGACTTTTAAATGGAAGTGGAAGCCTGAATAACGCTTCGGTAGGCATCGACAACGATGTAACATTACGAATTCACGATTTTGCATTTGTAAAATTGAGTATCTGGAATCGCACATCATTACTTCAATATCGACGGAAACGCGACTGAATTTCCGTTCCAGGTGAGGAAAGGTATTGAATGGTTTTTTTTAGAGCATCATTTAGCTGATTGAATACGAATATGTTCGTTCGGTTGTGGTGTCGTTTCAGCATATTTAATCACTTACTAAAACATTAAAATTGCAATAAACGATGCTGGGCCGTCATGGAGCCGCCGTTTTAAAGCATTTTCGATGAAATAGCGCATTCATGCTCTCATCAGGCATCCCATGAAATATTCAATGCTCCTGACGCGAAGACAGACAACGAAATAATGTATTAAATCAATGATCAAGGAGCAAATATTTTTTTTCCCTAAATATTTAAAAACAGGGATCAAATTGGAATCGTATCTCGAAAACCGTTTATTGCAAATCAATTATTGGAGCCTTAAACCGTTTAGGTATACTCTCCCTGCCACCTAAACTTTAAGAGTTCTTTAATATCTTGACTCACATTAATTTTCTAGAAATAGTACGACTCTATCTAACGGACTCCATTAATATTAGGGTATGAGTGAAAATAAAAACACTGAGACGGCGATATTTTAACGACGCCAGCCACCTTCGCCCAAAGTCCTCTAAATAAAATTAACCACAGAAACGGGAGCGCACGAGATGCAAGAAGTAATGGCAAAAGACGTGCAGACACGGCAGACATGCCACCCAGCAAGCGCAATAAAACCAAGCAAAAATTCACCAATTCCACAAAAGAGGAACTGGAAAAAGATCGATGTGTCACAGCTGATAAAAGACCAAACGAGAACTTCGGCTATGGCAGCTATTTTTTTTTTTTTTGGTCGGTTGTTTGGTTGGCCAGGTGGCTCCATTACCCATGCTTATCAGTTCGCTTCCTCTAACTAGTGGCTGCTACATCAGATAAGTGTTGCCCGGTGTTTTTTTTTTCTCTTTCCTTTAACGATGCAAACTCTAGTGGCTTCGGTTTATGTGCGGTTTCCCCATTCATTTTGGGGCTAAAGCGCCATAAATTACACAGGCCTGAAGGTGGAGTGGCTTCTCTTAATTCCGGTTCGACAATGCGTCGTTTTGGTGAGCCGTTAAGTTTGCCACACCCACGACTATTTCGACGGTACCACTATTAAATTTAACCGGATGAAATTCCGTCTCAGAATGCAAAAGTATTGGAGCTTTTTCGGTAGGGGAATGAGAAATCGTCAACCAGACTAATTGGGAATCTGAAGCTGAGGTTGATGGAGAAATCCGCGATAATTGGACTGAAAAAGGACAAGGTACGATATTTTCCAGCGTTATTGTGGAGGGTTGCTCATTTATTAAGTCAATTGCCTAAATGTTGGCAATTAATGCAAACAACCTTCTCGTTTCTGCTATTATGATGAATTGGGGTCGAAATTGTTTGAACGTTCCAAAATATTTCGACAAAATTTATTTGAAGTTTTTGTGGCAAAAGAACCGAATCAATAGAAGCGATCCCCGAAGCGCCCACATTGCTGCAATCCTTAAAACAATCGCCTGCGCATATTTCTTAGCTAAACTAAATGATTTGCATCCGCGAATTCCACTTTCAGACCTTAGCTATTAAACTGACTGCCATCTGTAAATATGATATTTTGGTACAAAAACACAATACCCAAATGTCTGATGCAGGAGCCATGCACGATTGATAACATCTAACCTTTTTGGCAGCAGCTGGCAGCCACCGCTCCTCCGTTTTACATGGCATTGGTTTATGAAGTTTGAAGTTTGCATTATTTACAGCCACATCTCATGCAAATAAATTTTCGACTTTCTTGAATTCTTGCCAAGAAAACGGAGGGGGGGGGTAGAAGTTCGTTTCTTCAACTTTTTTGGTCATAACTCTTCGGAGGAGCTGCGGACGAGCGCGGAGATACTGCACAAATCAATATGACGCGGTTTGTAAAATGTAATGACGATGGCAAAATGGCAT